>BPLR01019972.1:0-62872 GCA_021605095.1 Caerostris extrusa
AGGTCTAAATGTTACTTAATAATCCGTGCGACATACATAATCATGTTTTATTACCACTCAATTATAGTCTTTACAAGAAGTAAGTCGCCGTCTGGAAAAATCCCATTTTTATGGCGTGGAAATAACTATTAACACATCCTCATATGACAGGAGGACGAAGTGCCAAAGTTTGAGTGCTAGTAGCACTATATGGAGGGATTCCCCAATCCAGAATCTGGGGATCTGCATTAAAAACGACATGCATCAGACAACATTTGTTATTGTTGTTTTATTATGTATTGTTGTTGTTACTAATCCCCTTGCTGCTGGAAAGCCTACACCAAGTCCAAAGACACCGTCGCTAGCGACTGGTAAGGGTAATAATAATATGTTAGTAGGGGTTAGTTAAGGGTAATAATTAATGCTTCAATTTATGAGAAACCACGAGGGCTGAAGACCGACTAAACCTCAAAACAAGACCCTATAATCATATTAGACAGGATCTACAGCTTCAAAGTGGAACCACTACAAACATCCATGGCATGGAACCGGAACTCCGACCCTTAACCTGTGGCAGAGAGCAGAACACTAGTCACTCGGCCATCAGCCCCTATTATGTATATATATATATATAGATAATAAGATATATATATATATATATATATAGATTAATAAGATGCACATTCATTTAAGGGGTATGATTTCTGTGTACATTATTATCGCCTAAGGCAGCATTTCCGATACCTGAATTGCTATGTGTACACTACCCTCACAGAATTTTTACACTTGATGCTGAGATACTAATATTTGTCAAATAAATGTAAATATAAAATATTTAAATTTATTTGAATTCTTATTACAATTAGAATTTCTTCAGAGCTTTCAATGCAGTAGTTTTGTTTGGTTTATTTATTGCTCTACGGTTATTTTTACACACTAGGCTATTTAGACCAGAACCTATCAGTTTGGATTCACATCTGAAGCCTGTGGTACCAAAGGCCAGTTCAGTTTTCGTTTGCCAATCTGTTTTTTTTAACACTAAAGGCTAATTAGACCAGGACCAACAGTTTAACGTGGATACCGAACCATTAACAAAACATCCATTCCACCGCCAGGATTCCAATCTGAAGTCTGTGGTACCAAAGGCCAGAGCCATCAGGTGCTTTCAAATACGCAGTATGCAGAAAGTAACATATCTGGTTAACGTATTATTAAAAAAACAAAAGTTTTATTTACAATAAACAAAAAACTTTCATAAATAATAGTTTAAATATTTATTTAAATTATGTGCCATAAAAATTATCATAACGTTTACTATAAAAATTACTAAACATGATTTTTTATAATAAATACATGAATTATTTTTCAATAATAGTTTTTAGTATGTAGTTTAATGGCAATATATTCATAATGTTAATAATTATTTATTTACTGATATGGTTGTAAATAATAGTAGTAATTTATAAAAAAAGAA
The DNA here is from genome assembly GCA_021605095.1 of Caerostris extrusa. Taxonomy (NCBI): domain Eukaryota; kingdom Metazoa; phylum Arthropoda; class Arachnida; order Araneae; family Araneidae; genus Caerostris; species Caerostris extrusa. The sequence goes on from BPLR01019972.1 coordinate 1,454, forward strand.
AGATGTATTTCAGGAATATTTTTTTTATATTTGAATTTTTAAGACACGATTTTTATTTACTTGTGGTATCATAAAAATTTATAAATAATAAATAAAATAAAAATAAAAATATATATATATATATATGCAAAAACATAATAAATAAATAAATCTATAAATAAAATTTAAATGCAAACTAATCAGTTTAATAATTTAGAAGATAAATTATTCTTTAAATCAACAGAGCACCAGAGTCATATTTCGTCTCCGTATTAAAAATGAATGATATCTTTCGTTAAATATTAAATGTTTTATAACCTGTGGCAATAAAAAAAAAAAAAACCGGTTGATACTATTAGCATTGAGTTTTGAGCATATAAATATATATCATTCTTATTTTTCACTGTGATATGCACGTCCAAATGACAGGTTAAATGAAATAATGGATAGCATGTAATTAAGGGCATCCATCTTATGCAAAAAGCCATCTCCACCTACGCACATTACCTCGAGATCCATAAACATTCCTTATTAATTAAATCATTTAGGTGTCGTTTGACTCATCTTTAATCCCAACTCATTAGTATAAGGGCGTATGCCCTGGCTGAAACCTGCAATTATCTTCTTCGTTGCACCCATTAAGAAAAAGATGTGCAATAATCTGCAGGGACACTGTTGCAGCCACCAGGTTAAAGATTTCCAACAGTTTGATAAAAACTTGTAGAGCTATCATTCTTTTTATAAGCTAACCAGAGGGCTTTTAATCTATTAGAGTTCTCGATTGGGTATAACAATTAATAGTTAAAGGTGATTAATTATTATGATTTATGTGTTAGGTGATCCATCACCCATGAGTTATTGCAAGTGGCTTGGTGTAAGGGATATCCAAGCTTATGGCAAAGAAATTATTATCTATACACTGATTTATTAATTTATATTTAAAAATAAGTGTAAAATGGGAAATTTATGACGGTATATTTATAGTAATTAGAATAAATTTTCGACTGCAAATTTGCAGATAAGAAGGATGTGTGCTGTAATTAGTAAAAATTATAGAAATATAATTAAAAATTAGTGTGTGTACCTATTTTCCGGGCGATATAGAGGTAGTTTAACAATTTGTTTCCATGGTTCAACGATTAACTTTAAATGTAACAAGTTTAATCTTCTTTAGAATTGGAAAAAAAAACGAGGAAAATTTAAAATATTTATTTGTTTTTAATAAAATAATTACATAAATGTTATTGAAATACAAATTTTAAAATAATGTAAATACTCAATACACAAGAATTTATCAACAATGCCTGAATCTATTCAAAATAGATAATCACCGTAAAATCTTTTTTAATATATAATATTCATGGCCATATATTGTATATTTAGTTATTTTTATTGTCTATTAGTTCATAGCTATTTATGGTCTATTTAGTTATTTTCTGTTGTGTTTAGTTATTTATGCTGCCTATTAATTCATGATCTATCTATTTATTGCTCCATATTAATTCATAGCTATTTATTTATTGTCTATTAGTTGTTTCTATTGCCTATTAAGTCATTGATATCTATTTTCTATTGTCCATTTAGTTCATAGCTATTTATTGTCTATTTAGTTATTTTTATTCTCTATTAATTCATGGCTATCTATTTATTGTCTATTAGTTCATAGCTATTTATTGTCTATTAATTCAAGACTATCTATTTATTATCTATTTAGTTATATTTATTGTCTATTAATTCATGGCTATCTATTTTTTATCTATTAGTTCTTGGCTACTTAATGTTTCTTTATTATTTTTATTGTCTATTTATTCATGGCTATTTATTGTTTATTAATTCATGGTTATCTATTTATTGTCTATTAGTTCATGGCTATTTATTGTATACCAAGATAGGTTTTCACTGCTTCTCGTTTTTTTCCTAAGGGTGATTCTTAGATAGCCAAAAAGCCTGAGTGCTGGTTTTAAATTTTTTTAAGCACATTCAGACAAAATATATCATTATGAATGCAAAACTTTGAGGAACGGTACATTTTTCTATACAACTTATGTCTATTGATTAAAACTGAAATCAATCAATCTACAAGCCTTGAAACAGAAATTTGAATTCTTATTATTGATGTACTTAATCACGCGGAGAAAGTTTACGGATCGATATTGGTTAAAAGATGGTCATATATCTCAGTCTCTATTCGATTAATCGTTAAATTACATCAGGATAGCTAATTCTTCATTCTTCTATCAAAATATTTCCATCTTAAATGACAAATTTTCCAAATGGTATATCATCCAACATATTGATGACATATTTGTTTAATATAGAATCATGGTATATGTTATTTGATAAAATATTTGCACAATTAAAAAAAAAAAAACACATTTTAAAAAATAAATAAGGTTTTAGCTGAGTGAAATGAATTGAGGTATTATTTTATTTAAAAATATTTTTTTGAGTTCCAGTAAAATAACTATATATATGATAAGAAATAAGATTGAAATAATACTGTAATAAAACAATAAAAATTATTTTGCATTCATTTTCTATATTGTGAAATGTAGATATGAAAATATTCTTATAATACAATGATTTTCTATTTTTTTAAATATCTAAAAGGCTCACAAAAATTATTCAATCATAATCACATGAATTACTTACTATAAACGTTTTTAGAAAGGAAAGAATATACAAAAAAAAAAACAACCCTCAAATGTATTGGTGCACGAATTGTTTCACTAACAAATAAGCTTAAAGAAATTGAATATGTATGCTGTTTATTTTCTTTACGAATAATTCAACATAAAAGACTACATTTTGTAACATCATTTAAAAACATGCGAAATAAAATATAAAGAAGAAATGTCAATAGTTCAACAAATAAATAAATGCTATTGTTTATTGTTTTTTAATGGTTCCATAACTTTTTTATCAATGGAAAAATTGTGTTTTATAGTATTGGTCGTAAAACTTTCTATTCTTTGCTTCAAAATAACGAACAATGTATACAAGTCTATTATAGTTTTCGAGATCTATTGATACATTGTAACGACATAAAACCAATTTAAATCTCTGCAAGAACAGTTTTATTACAGAAGTCACGAAAGGTTTTCAAAATAAACATCAAACCTTTTCAAACCCATTTGTAATAATTTGAAGAAAAAAAATTTTATACAGCAAAAACATTAATATGAAAACAAATATAGAAACGATTTTAAGAATTAATTTAATATTTTATGATTTTTCTTTAAAAAGTTAATAAAATAACAATAGACAAGAAGGGATAAAATCATGCACAGAAAGGGAAATGAGAAAAAAATTATTAATATTATTATTTTCAGTTTAACATTTAGGACGACAAAACAACACCAATTTATATATATAAACTGAACATGCATGACACAATACATAGAAGTCCCTACTTAACTGTGAGCTGTAATTCGTTATACTACTGTGTCCAAAAGTAAGACCTATTTTCAATTTAAATTTTCCGGCATATGGTATTTCAATTTATTTTTCTTTTGTAGGTACTGTCCTTGACATCTGTGTGAAATTTTACGTCAAAATATCCATTAGTGCTTGAGTTACGCTTCCTTTGTGAGATGCTAGAACTGATTCGGCGATTTTTGAAATGTCTCTTCGACCGACTCAAAACGTTGTCCCCGAAGTGGTCTTTTAAGTTTAGGGAATAACCAGAAGTAGCACGAGGCTAAATCAGGTGAATACGGTGGTTGTGGAACGATATGGGTTTCATTTTTGGCGAAAAAGTCACGAAGAATCAATGCAGTGTGAGCTGGCCCATCCAGTGTTTTCGGTACCAATCAAGATTTGACGCGTTTGACGCCCAGAACATATTTTAAATGAAATTTTGAAATTCCAACATCAGCAGCAAGGTCTCCCATTGTGAATCGATGGTTTGCAAGCACCAAATTTTAATTTTTTTTGGACGTGAGTTTCGTCGGTTTGTTGACGGTCGACCAGAGAACTCTTCATCTTCAACACATTCTCTGCCTTCTTTGAACAGTTTATACCACTTGTAAACATTTCTTTCCGATATAGGAATGCTCACTGAATGCCTTCTGAAACATTCTATACTTTTCCTCAAACAAAATTTAATGCAAGTTCTTTGTTCAATTCATTCAGACATTTGAAAATCGCCGGAATCAGTTTTAGCATCTCACAAAGCCAAGCGTAACTCAAACACTAATGAATAATTTGTCGTCAAATTTCCCACAGATGTCAAGCAGAGTACCAGCAACCTAAAACAGATCAAAAATTGAAATTACATAAGCCCCGAAATTTTAAATGGAAAATTGGTCTTACTTTTTGACGCAGTAGTATGTAGAAACGCAACATGCATGACACAGTACATAAAACTCGCTATTCAATTGGGAGTTTTAATTCGTTATATTTAGTTCAACAAGGGATGAATTCCAGAGGAATACATACAACACATAAAAGTTAAGTCTGTATAAAAATATGCAATAAATAGATATTAAAAAGAAATAGCAGAAGGAAGTAGAAAGGAAGGAGTCAGGCAGTAGAATGACAAGTTAATACCTATAAAAGAACATTTGGTTCAATCTAAGAGAAATTAGTAAATTAATTTTTTAACTAAAAAAAACTTAACTTAATCTTTAACTATGTTGCAAAAACGTATATTAGAAAAGCAAAAACACAAAAAGTAAGAAAACATAAAACTCTTCTCGTCAATCGTCAAGCACGCACGTACTACAGTTTTGCAAGTTAAAGTCTTCTAACATTTAATTTTTCTTTATTTGGAAATACTTAATAATAAACTTTATTTTATTATCTAACACCAAAGAAAAGTGTTGGAGACCATCGGAGAGGATTGGAAAAATTTGCAAAGAGGCTGTTGCAAATTTTAGATTAAGAACTGGACACCACTGCCTGGCCGAACCTCTGGCCAAAAGAGGGACTGTGAACTCTGATATATGAGTCTTATGTAAGACATAGAAAATTAATAAGGCTCATCTACTTGTTTGATCCAGACTGACTTCCAAGGGCCAATCTGGGATGACTGAAAAACTCTTTAGTGGAAAAATCCTCAAAGAGGTTGTTGCCAATTTTAAATTAAGAGCTGGTCGAATATCTGGCCAAAATAGGGATTGCGAACTCTGATATATGAGTTTTATGCAAGAAAGAGAAAATGAATCAGGCCCATCTACTTATTTGGTTGTGACTGGTCTCTAACTTACAGCAGAATAGTGATTTGCGCATTCTTTACTGAAGGCCAGAGAAAACATGTCCTCATCAGAAGGACTTCTATTATGATTCTTTTAGCTTTTTGAATTCTTGTTTGGTGAAGTTAGCGCTATCCACTCAGCCATCAGGTCATTAGTAATTCCTTATGTATTATTCCTCAAAGTGTGTCCCATGGCCGTTGAATCACCTTTTATATAATCTTACATCCACACGTTCTTGTTTTGTGCTTGACTATGACGAGAAAAAAAAAAACTATTTATTTTCAAATCTCATACGCAATAAAAAGCTCTTGTTGCATAAACAGACAATCAGCGTCTACATGAATCCAAACAGAAAAAAAAATCAAAATCACATCAAGACATAGCTTTCTCCTGCAGATCTACTGTTTTACCTCTTCTAGTCTGGCTCTCAGGCCCAGGCAGTGTATGGGTCCTCATCACCACTGCCTGACTCCTGCCTTTGGCGTTGGCTGCGTAGACGACTGCCACGAACTGCGTTCCCGAGGGTAGGCCCCGGGCCTGAAAGTAAGGGGGCAGGACGATGCACTGAGGTTGACCTGCAGCCTATGCAGGGCAGTCTCGTGCACCTCCAACACGAACTGCTGTTGCAGGCCGCCGTCGTACCCTGGACTGCATTCGACTATCATGGAATCCTCTGTTATGTTGGACACGCTGCAGTTCTCCACAGAATCGGGGGGACCTAGGGAGACAATTTTAGAGTTTTACAAGAATGGACAGAAGACGCTTAGAAGATTCATGAGTGGATATATATGTGGTTTTTTTACTACATCAGACTGATTCCAGCAATATTTTTTTTTATCCTTTTTGGTTTGTTTTTTTTGATAGTCCAGCAATGTCTGATTGCAGCAAGTTGGTTTATTTTATGTAGGTCTCTAACATGAAAAAGGAGATTTAAAGATACAATTTTTGAGTAATTGAAGGACAGAAACGTTCTTTAGTTTGACCATATCGATTCCAACAAGTTTAACTTATTTTATGTGAATCTCTGACATGGAAAAGAGATTTAAGGATGCAATTTTAAAGTAATTATAGGACAGAAGTGTTGTTTAGTTTGACAATATTGATTCCAGTAAGTTTAACGTCAAGTTTGTTTTGATATTTTATGTAGTACATAAGAAAACTTCAAATTTCACAGCTTTAATCACTCTTCAGACATGTTTTTGTTAAATAAGTCTGATTATAATAAAAGGTTTTTTTTTTTTTTGGTAAACAAAAAACATTTTTTTTTTTAAATATTGTTCTCTCGGCATGGACACGAAATTGCGAAAACAAATTTAAAAATTACTAATAATATGAGAAAACAAGAATGGGTTATTGCATCAATTGTTAATGCTAATTGTTATTAATTTTTAATATGATATTATGAATATGTTACTGCAAAATCAGATTGGTTCACATCCTGTCCTTCTAAATGGACTAATTTGGACTAATTTCCACCATGAACTAATTTGGTTTACTTTATACTGATATTTAGTGTAGGTTTTAATCTATTTTTAACTATGGCCATTTGACATTTTAAGATCCCGGGAGAATTCGGTTTAACATTCTATTTTGAAGAAGGATTCAATTATTGATGAATTTTCGTAAATGAGTATTTTATGCAAAGAGCTAGAAATAAAGTTTATTTTGCATTTACATTAATTGAAATACTTTTTTATGTAATTACTTGTTTACTATTTACTGTAAAGTGTTATTTTAATAATTGTCCCCCTGAAAATGGCTATCTATGGTTAAATGATCATATTTTTATACTTATTTATAAATATAAAAATAAGTATATTTATAATTACATAAATAAATATATTTATAATTACATAAATAAGTAATAAAAACTTAACAAGTAATAACAAACTTAATAAGTAATAACTATATATACTCTTTAGTAATTTATGATGAAAAATTCACATTTAGCATCCAATTATTTCAAATATATTGATGATTATAATAAAAAGACATATATCCACTAAATAATAATCATCATGTATTATAATTAGTTGAATCAAAATGACCTTTTAAATTTAGATGACGATTATTACGATGGTTGTGAAAACGAAAATATCCTATTTCTTTTCTAGTATCATCAATATTTTGATGGATATTATACAACTTTTTTCATGTATTGAAAAATTTGCATTTAAAATAATTAAGAAGCTTATATAAAATATTTAATGACAAAATGTGAAGATTTATATTATTTCTTTGTTGCTAGATCTATACTTATAAAATGATCTCACATAAATGAAAAATCTTCCAAATTTCCTATTTTGAGATATTTTAAACAAGAAACTAGTTTTTAATGAGTTACATTTTATAAATAAAGTTAATTTAGAATCAATTGAATAAATTATTTAAGCTGGTAAGTTACATGAATCAAATTTTACAGATTTTAAATTAATATTTCTTGAAGTCCAATATCGTAATATGATAAATATTTTATTTGTTTGTCTAAATTAAAGTGTATTTAATTGAAAACAGATAATCAAATTTCAAAATATTAATCAGCACGATACATAAATTCTCTGTAGAAATTAAGATTTTTGTAAAAAAAAGCATTGAGACGATAAATTAATTTTGTTGATGACAACATCAAAGAAGATAAAATCATACATTTGCAAACAAAAAATTTAAAAATACTCAAAATAGCTGCAGAAACATCCTGTTTCATACATGAAAATAGATTAAATGCTTTCAATTTAATCTTGTATTCAATTACATCATATATAACACGAAGTACTTGTTAAAAAGATAAAATGAGATTTTATAATTAAATGTCTCTTATAATTTTGGTAAATGAATGTCATTTAAATGGAGTTAAAAATTTAATCCAATATACGACGAAATTGAATTCGTTTTAAATGATATCATCTTAACGTTTGTATTGACTTGTTTACATTTAAGATATTTCGTATGCAATTCATTGAATTCATTAAATTAAAATAACACAAAACCAAAAAATGTATATAAATCTCATTAAAAATTACTTTATATTCGAAAATAAAAGTTAAAAAAGCAATTTAATTAAGATTTTAAATATTATCTTTTTATTTAGTTTTATATAAAATTTTGCGTCAAAAATGTTTTAATATTTTCAGTAATGTTTCCTTTCTTGACACACGTTACATTTACTTAAATCAAAAAAATTGAACATCACTGGTTTTGATTTGAACGATAAATACATGTTGATGATAAAGCACAAATATTGCTTCTACAAAGTCTTGTCTAACCTTCTTTCTAAGCATCAAAAAAGAATTTGCACAGACACACATTTTTTTCAATGTTTAGTCACTTATGAAAAAGCATTGAAAAATCTGTAAAGTCTTATTTATTCAAAGTATACAAAGATATGTAATAGATTGCAATTGGCATTATATAGTTCTTATTAGAACGAGAAATATATGTGATGATAAAGCCCAAATATTCATTAATCAAACTTCTAGAAAGTCTTATCTAAACCTTTTTCTAAGCATTGAAAAGAATTTACACAATCACACTTTCAATGTTTAGTCACTTGTAAATAAGCATTGAAAAGTCTGTAAAATTTTATGTATTCAAAGTATACAAAGATATGCAATAGAATATATAGTTTGGGCAATTAGCACTATAATGTATCCTAAAGATCCAAATCAATTTTCAATTTAAAGTTTCCAAGGCTTATGGAATTTCCTTTTTTTTTTTTCTTTTTTAGGTTGCTGGCACTGTCATTGACATCTGTGTGAAATTTGACGTCAAAATATTCTTTAGTGTTTGAGTTATGCATGGCTTTGTGAGACGCTAAAACTGATTCCGGCGATTTTTGAAATGTCTGAATTATTAGAGCAAAGAACTTGCGTTAAATTTTGTTTGCGGAAACGTATAGAATGTCGCAGAAGGCATTCGGTGAGCATTCCTACATCTGAAAGAAATGTTTAGAAGTGGTATAAACATTTCAAAAAGCACAGAACGCGTAGACGAAGAGCCCTCTTGTTGACCATCCACCTCAACCGACGAAGCTCACGTCCAAAAATTAAAGATTTGGTGCTTGCAAATCATCTATTTACAATTAGAGACCTTTCTGATGATGTTAGAATTTCAGTCAATTCCATTTTGGGCCTGAAACGCGTTAAATCTCGATTGGTACGAAAACATTAAATGCGCCAGCTCTAACTGCATTGATTCTTCGTGACTTTTTCGCCAAAAATGAAACCCATATCGTTCCACAACCACCGTATTCACACCGTGTGATTTCTGACTATTCCCTAAACTCAAAAGACCAAACCAGGGCACCATTTTGAGTCGATTGAAGAGATTCAACGTGAATCCTGCTCCATCCCCTGCCGATGACTTTTTAGCATGCATTGAGGATTGGAAAAAGTTGGCATAATTGCATTGTGTCCAGAGGAGATTGCTTTTGAAGGCGATGAAATAAATTTGGAAGAATAAATTAAAGAGTTCTTGAAAAAAATAATTGGTCTTACTTTTGGGCACAGTAGTATATCGATTTTATTAGAGCAAGAAATATATGTTGATGATAAAGTCCAAATATTGATTCATCAAACTTCTAGAAAGTCTTATCTAAACCATCTTTCTAAACATCAAAAAAGAATTTGCACAGTCACACATTTTTTTTCAATGACATTTTCAATGTTTACTCACTTGTAAATAAGCATTGAAAAGTCTGTAAAGTATTATATATTCAAAGTATACAAAGATTTTTTGGAACAAATACGCTTTGCTTCTGCTTTGATCACCAAAAAGAAAAAAAAAAAAGAAAAAAAAAGGAAAGAAAACATTAAGAATGGATTCTGCATTATTTTCTTTTTGCTATATATATATATATATATATATATATATATATATATATATATATTTCTCTTTTTCCTATTATTATTTTTCGTTTTTCCCTGCCTGTACCCAATCCTATTCATAGGTTAGGACTATCTTCTAAAAGAAATATAAAGGAAATATGCAAAGCTGGTGGAATTGGAGATATTCACGAATGGCAGGAAGTACCCTCTAGAATAGTGGAATCAGAGTACAAGATTTTCTTGAGGGGTGAAGGGGGGGGGATAAGTACACGGAAGGAAATAAAATAAATAATCAAAAGAAAAAATTCCGAGTGATAGTAAATCGAGCGAAAACAGAAATCGAGTAGTTTATCACGAAAAGCAACATCAAGAAGTCGACATATTTTTCGTCGTCATGGTGACCCCTACGTCATTTCCGGGCATAACCCTTTTCGCAGTCATCGAGGAAAATGATATGCCTACCCCTATCACCCCTTGAATTCTCGTTTTGTTTCTTTTTGTCGCTCTTATTTAAACATTTTTTAAAAACAAAAACCATCTCTTTGATTTCCGTTGCGAAGTGGTAGGTGAGAAACAACTCATCTCCACTCGCAAACGATTCATGCATTGCAAATGTTTGGTAAAAGGCAGGTGATTTAAATAGAATGAATAAGGAGTTTATTTATTCATTCACTTTGTTTTATCGCTTTTTCATTTTGGAATTTGAAATGAAGTAAATTACTATTTGCCCTTTTATTTTTTTTTATCGTGTGTTTCAAGTGAAGTGAATAAATGTAAAGCATTTTATCGTTTTGCTTCTTCAATTTAAACTCTAAATTACTATGCACATATTAAAATTTGTACAACTTTTTGTTGTCAAAGTATGATTTAAAAATTCTACCTTATTTAACTTTCATAATATTTAACTTTAAAGGCCTATAATATCCCCTGGAAATATCTTTTAATAAATAATATTTTTTATTTAAAAATCCTTGTAACCAGTTCTATTTTGGAATAAATAAAGATAATATTTATCTTTTAATGTCGTTTAAATGTTTCTCAATTCAAAAATCTAAAAATTACAAAAATAACAAATATTTTTTTTTTTACATAAATTTAATAAATTTTATAATTTATAATGTATTAAATTATGTTATAACATTTATATTTTAATCTTTTTTATAAATTAAAATACATGTTTATTTTTATAAATAAAATATATATTATATTATAAAATTATTATAAATATTTAATATTTCGAAATAAATTTAATATTTTTATATATATTTAAATAATTTAAATACATAGGCTTCTATTATTTTAAATAATTATTTGTTAAAATGCATTTGCTAAAAAAATTAAATAAAATTATTAAGTTTATTATTATTAAAAATTTATATTTCAATTTTTTTATAAATGAAAATATGTATTTAGTTTTTAAATAAAATATATATTATATTATATTTTAAAATTAATAAAAATATTTAATATTTTAAAATAAATGTATTTTTTTTTATATTTAAAATTTTTTCATAAATTAAAATGCATAGGCTTTTATTATTTTAAATAATTATTTGTTTAAAATGCCATTGCTAAAGATTATTAAAACCTGCAAAGACAATTATTAATTTCTCTGATGTACGTTTAAAAATAAGGTGAAACTATCAGAAAGAATGGATGTAAATATATAGAGGTATGTATTTTTTTTACATTTTTTTTTATTAGAATATCAAATCTAAAATCTGAAATTCAGTGAAAAACAAATAATCCTCACTTTTTGGTGTAAATATTCATTAAAGATTTTAGTTCAACAAATGGTATGCCTGCATTACATTTTCAGTTGTTAAAATATTTCATTAGATTCTTTTGATTTTTTATTAATTTCAGAAAATTTGTTTACATTAACTACAGTTTTAAATAAAGCAAAAATGTTGCAAATATTCAAGGAGATATAAATATAACAGAATCATAATTCAATTTTTTTTCCATCTATGTATATTAATAGACAAAAAAGAAAATATTGAAATAATTATTTATTTCATGTATAAAAGAAAGATAGAAAATTTCCAATTTCATTGTAGAAAAGTTGATTTTTATAATTGTAACAACGGTATTAATTCTTTTCAATACGTCCAAACAATTAGATAAAAATTAATAAATATATAAGCAAGTTGAAAAGTGTTGTTTTTAAAAATGAAACATTTATCCTCTACAATATTAAAAAAATATATATATATCACAAACCATTCTGCAACAATAAAGTTGAATGAACAATTGCGTTGTAAGCAAAATTTCAAATTCAGCAAAACTCATTGTTTTTTGTTGAGCAAAGCATATTTTTCATTGTGGTTCGAAGTACGTAAAATAATAGTGAATGAATTTAACTCAGTCTTTTCAAATGATGTCACTTTTTTCCAATTGGTTTATTTTGTTTATAATAATGTATCTATGTTATCTTACATTTTAAGTTGTTTATGACTTCTGCTATTCAAATTACAATTGCATAGTTATTCGAACTCTCATAAATTGTAGTAAGTATTTTAACAAACAATTTCATTCCTTATCTAAGGAATTGCTTACAATTGAATCCAAGAATGGTAACTGCTATCCTTATAATTTAATTTGAGTATAAAGATGGATCAAAATTTATTACGTACGCATTAATTATTATAAAGAATTAACTGAAAAAAATTTACTAAGACGGCTACAAATACAGACATTTAAAATTTTGTAAACGAGTATTATTATAGTAAATCGGAAATTTTAACATTAAAATTTAACGTCATTTACTCTTATTGTTTTTAAGCATTTGTGGAAATATGCATTTTGCTTGTAAACATAACAGATGTATAATATAACTTTTGTTTAGTAATATAAGAAAAATCTACTTTGATGTAATCTTGGAATTTAATTCGATTAACTGGTTCTAAATTCTAACTTATTTTTTATGTATGGTTTTAATTGTTGTTATTGCGCTGCTTACCACAGGTGTGTAGAATCACACGGTAAGATATACTGTAGTAATTTTTAATTTATTCTAATAATAGTAAGTAATATTCTAGTAAATTTTAATTTATTTCTGTATATGACTTTAATTGTTAACATTGCACCGTCTACGACAGGTGTGTAGAACCACATAGTAAGACTTCTGCGGTAATTTATAATTTATTCTAACATTAATAATAGTAATAGAGTATGTAATTTTAACAAGTTTTTCTAATAATATACTAGTAAACTCTAATTTATTCCTGTATATGATTTTAAATGTTGTCTTTGCGCTGCCTACCACATTTGCGTTGGAGACGCATGGCAAGATTTCTGTGATAATGTGGTAATTTCTAATGTATTCCAATAATAGTAATAGTAATAATAAAGTAACTTTTAATAAGTTTATTCTAATAATAACAATAAGTAATATTTTAGTAAATTCTAATTTATTTCTGTATATGGCATTAATTATTGTCATTGCGCTGCCTACCACAGGTGTGTAGAATCACACGTCAAGATTTCTGTGAAAATGTGGTAATTTCAAATTTATTCTAATATTCTAATCATAATAATAGTAAGTATTTTTTAATAAGTTTATTGTAATAATAACAATAAGTAACATTGCAGTAAATTCTAATTTATTTCTGTACAGGGATTTAATTGTTGTCATTGTGCTGCCTACAACAGGTGTGTGGAACTTAATTTTCAAAGATGATAATGTTGCTGTGCTTTCTAAATCTTGATATTAGGTTTCCAATCTCATCCACCAATCATGAAGAGATTACCAATCATGATACGTCCTTGGAGTAACCCAAAGTATCACTTTGCGTACCCCTGATGTACGCGTACCTCACTTTAGGGACCACTGCAATGTATTATATGACTAAGATAGACATTAAAAAATTACCTGCAGGTACTATGGTGTATATGCAAGGTCCGACTTCAGAACCCACAATGTTGGTTCCCCATCACAGCAAGGTGCCACATGATAAGATTTATGTGGCAATTTCCAAACATGATAATATTGCTTATGATAGTGCTTTCTGAATCTTGATTGGTTTCCAATTCCATCCACCAATTATCACGACAAAAGATTACCAATTTTATGATACGTCTTTCTGCATTACCCCAAGTAACACTACCATGTATCACCCCGTGATGTACACGTAACCTACTTTGGGCACCACTGTAATGTATTGTATGACAAGGGAAGATATTCATTGAGAAAATTACCTGCAGGTACAATGGTGTATATGCAAGGTTCGACTTGCGAACCCACGATGTTGGTTCCCCAGCACAGCAAGGTGCCGTAATCAAACTCTGTCCTAGGGATGTAGGTGGCCGTGGATATTGTGCCATCGTTCACAAAAGTGACCACTTCCAAGCTCTCGGCCGTGTTGTTGAACTGCCAGTGGAAAGACACCTCTCTGGGGTCGGCTTCGACTTCGCAGAGCACTCGGACAGCCTCATGGCGAGCAGCTCCGTAGATGATCTTCTGTCCAGGTTTGCACAGGGGGCAACTGAGAAAAATGAATACACCATCACATACCATAGCCATTTTTCTATTTCAATTAATCATTATTTTAAATCAACCCATTTCATGAAATAATACGAGATTATGAAGATTATGAGATTTTCTAATTGTCCCAATTGGACCCCATGCACAACTCTATGAATGGATTCTATAACTAGATGTCAATAAATTTGCAGAAATTTATTATTTTTAAATTGACATACTCATTATGGGATTTTCTAATTTTCCCAATAGGGCCCCAGGCATAACTATATAAATTTCTTTTAAATAGATGTCATTACATTTACAAAAATCGGTTAATTTTTAATTAGCATACTGATTACGAGAAATACTAATTGTCACTGTGGGTTTCCAAGTATAACTATATGAGTGGAATCTATAAATAGATGTCAATAAATTTCAAAAAATTGGTAATTTTAAATTAACATACTGATTATGAGAAACACTAATTGTCACTGTGGGTTTCCAGGTATAACTATATGAGTGAAATCTATAAATAGATGTCAATAAATTTGAAAAAATTGGTAATTTTAAATTGACATACTGATTATGAGATTTTCTAACTGTCACAACGGGACCTCAGCCACACTTTATAAATGGATTGTATAGATATATGTCAATAAATTTGCAATAATCTATTATTTTTAAATTGGCACACTGATTACAAGATTTTCTAATTGTCACAATAGGACCCAATTCACAACTTTATGAATGGAATCTATAAATAGATGTCCCTTAATTTTCAAAAATCGGTTAATTTAAATTTATATACTGATTCTGAGATTTTTTCAATTGCCACAATGTTATTCCTGGCACAACTATATAAAAAGGATTATAAAATAGATGTCAATAAATTTGCAAAACAATTGTTATGAGGAAGTAATAACTAGGGCATATTTCCAAAAGTTAAAATAAATTATAAATAATAAACGATAAATGAATACTAAATATATTATAATCAATTAATGAAAATTTTTTTTTTTTTTAAATAATTAAACATACATTGTACTCTTAGGAATACGTCATTGCTTTCTCCTGTTCCTTCACTGTTGGTGGCAGTGCATGTGTATTTCCCTCTACTGGACCTCTGCACTTTCTGAAGGACTAAACTCTGATTTGACACTATGATGCCATTGGTCGTGTTCGTGTGTAATTCGTGATCTTCAAACTTCCAGCCAATCTCTGAAACCCATGGCGATGACCGGATGTTGCATTCGAAGTAAACGTCATTGTTTTCTTGTATGTGGGCGTGGCGAAGCTTGCTTCCCAGCCGTAAGGTCAACTGGGGAACATCTGTTTAAAAATGTAATTTTATGTTAGTAAATTATTGTACTAAAATTGCAATTGTCTTTAATCATATACTTGAATATACATTTATGAATAAGGCTGAAAATTATAATGTAAAACATAAATTATTAAGAAATATACTTGTTGTTCTACAGCAAGAAATATACTTGTTCACATTCCCAGATGGCTTTAAACGCATCAAAAGAAATATTTTAACAATAATAATAATTTATAATTAGATAATAATTTATAATTTGAAAGCACTAAAATAAATATTTTAACAATAGTAATTTTTAATTATGTAAGCACTAAAAGAAATATTTTAAAAGTAATAATTTATAATTATGTAAGCACTATAAGAAATATTTTAACAATAATAATTTATAATTATACTAAGAGTAATTTATAGTTATAGTAAGGACTAAAAGAAATATTTTGAACAAATTATTCTTAACACTAGGAAACTATGTTTCATTCCATATGAATTATTTAAAATCATTTGGGTCTATATTTTCATTTCTTTTAGCAAAAATATAAGAAAATTGGCCGCAATAAATTATATTTTACTGTAGATACCATTTGCTATAAGATGGATCAACGAAAAGTGAAAAAAAAAAAATTCAAGTGTAAAATTTTTCATCGCCTTTTAATGAATTATTTACAACTACCAAAAGCAAGTCCAATGAAATTCAGAAAGTAACAAACAACGTAAACAAAAATTAATTTATTTTATAATAAATTATTCGAAGAGATTTATTTTATACAGTAACTGGAGATCTTTGATTTCATCTTATAAATTACACTTATGAATTTAAGATCAAACACTGAGGAAATAAGAAACACCAATAGAAAAATTTTCGCATCAAAAACATGGACTTCATTCGCCATTTCGTTTAACTTCAAACTATCTCTGCAATCCCCAGCAGAATTCTCCTTCGAATCCTTTCGCCAACAAAGAAAATTGAGTCGTAATTCCAGAATTAACTCTTACAATTTAAATCAACGCGAAGTCTTTACCATCTGCCAAAAAGATTTCTAGGAAATTAAAATGATTCCAAGATGGCGGATTTGTAATTACGGCCAACATGCAAATGAAAGTCGGAGATGCAATTCCACATCGCCAACTGGGTTATTATGTGCTCTTAAAGTCCCATAACATTAGCAAAACAACCTATTCCAGGACTGTCAGGGTAAATTTCTAAGGACTCAGTTTTATTACTCAGGTCTCGCCAGCTCAGACGGTCCAAAACAGACATATGAATGCAGATGTTAAGAATTATTGTCGTCTTAATTAAGATACGCACACAAAATTGTTAGTATTGAATTTATTTCGGAGCAATCTTTACCGTGGTGTATAATTTTAAATTTCTGATGACGCTAAAAGCATGCATGTTTCACAACGACAGATTTTGAATTAATTCCGATTAATATAAAATAACTCTAAATATAAACATGTTTATGTTTATATTTAGAGTTTCTGATGGTGATTATTCGAAATTATTAGATTTACATTAATTATTTATTTAATTTAATGTACTCTTTTAGTAAAGGACTTATTTTATAGAAGCAAAAATATGCAATGCAACTGATATATAAGCAATAGAAAAAAAGGATATGGCTTTTCAGTTACTAAATATTTTCAACTACAATTAATTAATTCTAAGATTAATTATTCATCTTAATATGACTACAGAATATAGGCAAAAATAATATATAAATTATTTAACAAAACTCTTATCTTTTATCATTTATAACGAAATTTCTGTCTGTTTTTGCGATTGAAATAAGATTTGAAACTTAGTTACATTTTTTTATTTATTCATTAACAAATTCACCATTCTTTTCAATGCAATACTGTCACCGTTGTTACTGAAGAACTTTGATATCATCTCATACATTATATTGAGGAATTTAACGTCGAACATAGAAATAAGAAACACCAATAGAAGAATTATCGAGTCAAAAACATGGACTCCATTCGCCATTTCGTTTAACTTCAAACTATCTCTGCAATCCCCAGCAGAATTCTCCTTCGAATCCTTTTCGCCAACAAAGAAAATTGAGTCGTAATTCCAGAATTAACTCTTGCAATTTAAATCAACGCGGAGTCTTTACCATCTGCCAAAAAGATTTCTAGGAAATTAAAATGATTCCAAGATGGCCTATTTGTAATTACGGCCAACAGTCGGAGATGCAATTCCACATTGCCAACTGTGTTATTATTTGATCTTAAAGTCTCTTGACATTAAGCAAAACAACCTATTCCGGAACTGTCAAGGTAAATTTCTGAAGACTCAATTTTATTGCTCAGGTCTCGACAACTCAGAGGGTCCAAAACAGACATATGAATGCAGATGTTAAGAATTATTGGCGATTTAATTAAGACAAGCACACGAAATTGTTAGCATTGAATTTATTTCGAAGCAATCTTTGGCGTTTATGATTTTTAAATGTCTCCAAAAATCAAGTGAAGCATACATGTTTCACAACGATAGATTTTAAATTAATTCCAAACTAAATTATAATGTGTTTATATTTAGAGTTTCTGGTATTGATTATTTCAAATTATTAGATTTTCATAAACTATTCATTTAGTTTAATATATTCTTTCATTAAAGTACTTATTTTATAGAAAAATAAAATATGCAATGCAAATGTATGAATATAAAAGTAAGTTACGAAATATTTTCAAGAATAAATTAATTAATTATAATTGTAATTTTATTTAATATAAATAATGGGTTATAAAACTGGCTTCGATGCCAATTAAAATCGGCGGTGCCAAATTAGTGGTTTGGAATGTAAACAATAATTATTGTTATATTAAGGTATAGACTGCTTTTAAGACAATGAAGAAGAAGAAGAATGAGTTCATAATAATGCAATATATAAATTATTTAACAAAATTTTTATCTTTTATCATTTATAAAGAAATTTCTGTCTGTTTTTGCATCATATAAATATAATTTGAAATAAGATTTAAAACTCAGTTACATTTTTTTTATTCATTAACATATCAACAAATTCAAAATTCTTTTCAATGCATTTACTCAAAGCAATTCTAACTGTTGTTACTGAAGAACAAAAATATATTTATATCATCTGAAGATATTATATTCGGAGAACTTTGAATTTACATTACTGCGATAAAGATCAAACGCAGAAATAAGAAACACCAGTAGAAGAATTTTCGCATCAAAAACATGGACTTCATTCGCCATTTCGTTTAACTTCAAACCATCTCTGCAATTCCCTGCAGATTCTCCCTTCGAGTCCCTTTCGCCAACAAAGAAAATTGAGTTGTAATTCCAGAATTAACTCTTTCAATTTAAATCAACACGAAGTCTTTACCATCTGCCAAAAAGATTTCTAGGAAATTAAAATGATTCCAAGATGGCCGATTTGTAATTACGGCCAACATGTAAATGAAAGTCGGAGATGCAATTCCACATTGCCAACTGGATTATTATTTGATCTTAAAGTCCCTTGACATTAAGTAAAAACAACCTATTCCGGAACTGTCAGGGTAAATTTCTGAAGACTCAGTTTTATTGCTCGGGTCTCGCCAACTCAGACGGTTCAAAACAGACATATGAATGCAGATGTTGCAGAATTATTGGCGATTTAATTAAGAAACTCACACGAAATTGTTAGTATTGAATTTATTTTGAAGCAATCTTTGGCATTATGTCTCCAAAAATCAAGTGAAGCAGATATGTATCACAACGATAGATTTTGAATTAATTCCAAACTAATATTATAATGTATTTATATTTAGAGTTTCTGATGTTGATTATTTCAAATTATTAGATTTTCATAAACTATTCATTTAGTTTAATATATCCTTTCATTAAAGTATTTAATTTTATAGAAAAATAAATACAATATGCAATGCAACAATATATAAGTAATAGAAAAAGTATGTGACTTTTTATGTTACGAAATCTTTTCAATTGAAATAAATTATTTTTATCATTAATTATACATTGTAATTAATTTTATTTAATATGACTGCATAATGGGACTTATTGACGGAATGTCTGGCCCTAGATATCACAGGTTCGGCTACTAGTTTCATCGGTGCCATGGATGTTGCAGTGGTTTGGAATACGCTTTAAACAGCCTGGCAAACCCTACGCCGTAAAAAGAAAACATCCCATGTTATGAAATCTGCCAATAGGTAGATAGCCTTGGTTCATGATGGGGCTTTTAAGACAATGAAGAAGAAGCAAAGAATGACTTTATAATACATGCATTAGTTGTAATATATGATCTATTTAACAAAATTTTTAACTGCTATCATTTATAAAGAAATTTCTGCCTGTTTTTGCATCATATAAATATAATTTGAAATAAAATTTAAAACTCAGTCAAAAATGTTTTTTACTTATTCATTAACATATAAAAAGGACGAAAAGTGAAAAAAAAATAAGTACAAAATTTTTTTGATCGCCTTTTAATGCATTTTTAATTTCAAAGCAATTCTAACTGAAATTCAGAAAGTAACATAAAACGTAAACAAAAATATATTTATTTTAAAAGAACAGATCTGAAGAGCTTTATTTTTATACAGTTATCGGAGAACTTTGATTTCATCTTATCCATTACATGCGATGATTTAAGATCAAACGCAGGAAATAAGAAACACCAGTAGAAGAATTTTCGCATCAAAAACATGGACTTCATTCGCTATTTCGTTTAACTTCAAACCGATCTCTGCAATTCCCTGCAGAGTTCTCCTTTCGAGTCCCTTCGCCAACAAAGAAAATTGAGTCGTAATTCCAGAATTAACTCTTGCAATTTAAATCAACACGAAGTCTTTACCATCTGCCAAAAAGATTTTTAGGAAATTATAATGATTCCAAGATGGCGGATTTGTAATTACGGCCAACATGCAAATGAAAGTCGGAGATGCAATTCCACATCGCCAACAGTGTTATTATTTGCTCTTAAAGTCCCTTGACATTAAGTAAAACAACCTATTCCGGAACTGTCAGGGTAAATTTCTAAGGACTCAGTTTTATTGCTCGGGTCTCGCCAACTCAGACGGTCCAAAACAGACATATGAATGCAGATGTTAAGAATTATTACCGATTTAATTAAGACACGCACGCGAAATTGTTAGTCAACTGTTTGTGTTGAATTTATTTCGAAGCAATCTTTGGCGTAGTGTATAATTTTTAAATTTCTGATGTCGCCAAAAAATCAAGTGAAGCAGATACATGTATCACAACGATAGAATTTGAATTAATTCCGAAGTAAAATTATAATGCTTTTATATTTAGTTTCTGATGTTGACTATTCAAACTAATATTCGAAATGGTTTATAAGTTGCCTGAACTATTTATTTAATTTAAATATTCATTTAATTTAATATATTCTTTCAATAAAGGATTTATTTTATAGAAAAACAAAATACAATATATAAATAACGAATATATAGGTAATAGAGAAAAGTATGTGACTTTTAAATTACATAATCTTTTCAATTGAAATAAATTAATATCATTAATTATTCATATTAACAATTTTATTTAATATGACTGCATAATGGGGCCTGATGGTCGAGTGTCTGGCCTTAGGTATCACAGATCTCGGGTTCGAGTTTCATCGAAGGCATAGATGTTTGTAGTGGTTTAGAATCCACTATAAAGTAGCCTGACAAACCTACAAAAAAAAAAAGAAAGCATCCCAAATTATGAAATATGCCTACATGGCATTGGCCAATGATAGAGCTGTTACGCAAATGAAGAAGAATATTTATAATACAGGCAGTAATTGTAATATATGATCTATTTAAAAATTCTTATTTACTATCATTTATAAAGGAATATCTGTCTGTTTTCATGATAAATATAATTTGAAATAAAATTTAAATCTCGGTCAAAATTTTTTTTTTTTATTTATTCATCAACATATAAGAATGAAGAAAGGTGAAAACAAAATAAGTACACAATTTTTGATCGTCTTTTAATGAATTATTTATTTAACTGAAATTGAGAAAGTAACATACAACGTAAACAAAAACAGATTTATTTTAAAAGAAATTATCTGAAGAGCTTTTTACAGTTGCTGAACTTTGATTTCATCTTAAACATTACATTGATGAATTTAAGATCAAACACTGAGGAAATAAGAAACACCAGTAGAAGAATATTCGCATCAAAAACATGGACTTCATTCGCCCTTTCGTTTAAGTTCAGACGATCTCTGCAATTCCCTGCAGAGTTCCCTTCGAGTCCCTTCGCCAACAAAGAAAAATTGACTTGTAATTCCAGAATTAACTCTTGCAATTTAAATCAACACGAAGTCTTTACCATCTGCCAAAAGATTTCTAGGAAATTAAAATGATTCCAAGATGGCGGATTTGTAATTACGGCCAACATGCAAATGAAAGTCGAAGATGCAATTCCACATCGCCAACTGGGTTATTATTTGCTCTCAAAGTCCCTTGACATTAGTAAAACAACCTATTCGGAAATGTCAGGGTAAATTTCTAAGGACTCAGTTTTATTGCTCAGGTCTCGCCAACACAGACGGTCCAAAACAGACATATGAATGCAGATGTTGCAGAATTATTGGCGATTTAAATTAAGACACTCACACGAAATTGTTAGTATTGAATTTATTTCGAAGCAATCTTTGGTTTATGTCTCCAAAAATCAAGTGAAGCATACATGTTTCACAACGATAGATTTTGAATTAATTCCAAACTAATATTATAATGTGTTTTATATTTAGTTTCTGATGTTGAATTTTCGAAATCTAATAATTTCGAAATGGCCTAATTATAATTTGCCTGGACAATTTATTTAATTTAAATATTCATTTAATTTAATATTTTCTTTTAGTAAAGAACTTATTTTACAGAAAAAAAAATAATACGCAATGCAAAGAATATATTAGTAAAAAAAAAAAGTATGTCGCTTTTAAATTATAAAATCTTCTGCATTAGAATAAACTAATTTTTCATTAATTGTTCGTATAAATTAATCTTATTTAATATGATTGCATAATATAGGCAATAGCTGTAACATATGAAATATTCAACAAAATTTTTATTTGTTATCATTTATAACGAAATTTTTGTGTTTTTTTTCAATGGAAATAAAATTGAAAACTTAAAAATTCTTCATTCAAATAAGTTACATTATCTAAATGTATCACCTGAGGAACACAGAGGATAGACATCAGATGTAGTAGCTACACCCAATGTGGTGCAAGTGTTTATTAAGAAAATCATGCCCTGTCGAGAATCGGAAATGTGCTGTAAAAATTCCACGGGGCAAGTCCATTGGGATGGGTGATGAAACAAGCATAGGGCTACGTTTTATCAGTTAAAAAGGAGTTTGAAAGTTTTTTTTTAAGGTCTATCTATTTTTGTCTTTCAAAATAATGGACAGAATATTTGTTAGAAACTAATACATACATTTGTGGTGTATTTATTATATCATAAACATTTAATAACGTCAAATTTAACTTATTGCTGTATCTAACAATTTCAAGTGAAAGATAAAGTATGGGGATCGAAAAAGGAAAAAATAATTATATCTCGAAATAATTAAATTATTGTATTGTATTGCAGTTGTAAAACATAACTAATTATTTCTTTTTCATTAGATGATACTACAGAACTCCAATAGATGATACTGCATACATTCCAATTTAATATAAACACAGATAAGTAGTTGAAATGGATTCATGTAGAAAAATAGTGTTGTTCCGGAAGTTTACAGTTTAAGAAGATGGCTGCCTTATCTATCATACTTGAATTATGAATGGATGTAAATGTGTCCTTTGAAAATGATGAATTATTTCCGTCTATTTTGTGACGCTATTCGTTATTCAAATGTGATAGATATATTTGAATGCGGTGAAAGGCATCGACAACAACTCGTGAAGGACATTTCTGTTTCAACTGTCATGTTGTGATAAATGATTTCTTCAAAATGTGAAGTTCTGATCATTGATTGCGATTTTTGATTTTTATACCGTCCCTAGAAAAAGAAATCATATCACCATAGTAAATAAATTAGGTTTCTCTCATTATAATAGAACATAAATCTTAGATACATTAGTTTTATTGAATTCATATATTCATATTCCTTGCCTCACTTTTATCATGGTATATTATATGTATCTATAATATTGCGAGAATCAACAGAAAATATATATTTTACTAGAATTACAGATTAGGCATAAAAGCAGTGACAAATCTTCATACAATTTGTATAGGAAGCAACATTTATAAATATTATGTGTATTGAAATAAAATATTATAATAAAAAGAATATTTGTTTATAAAATCAATTTTATATAATATTATAAACAATGATTTTTTTGATTGAATATGGAATTTGTGGCTAGAAATATTCAATAATCAAAATGTTGATAATCATTTATTTATAGCTAACGATTATTAAAATTATTTACAATTCTTAATTTTTCAATTACTTGATAACGATTTTTTTTTTCAATACATTAAAATTAGTGAAAACCATTAATTTTCATTACTTTAAAACGTGTTAAAAATTTTTAATTTTTCAATGCATTAAAATTACTGATAACGATTTTTAATTTTTCAATACATTAAAAGCCACCAATTGAAATTTTTAATTTTGAATACATTGAAATTACTAAATACAGGCTTTAATTTTAATGCGTTGAAAAATTAAATAAAAAAATTGTTAAATCATACAAATGGGAAAATAAATATCTAAATCAGTAATTTTAAATTATTTAACATTAAAAATCTACTATAATTTCAATAGGTTTTTATATTTCTGTCTGTTTATATGGATAAATGTTGAACTTACTCGCTAACTGTTAATTACAAATTATTGCTAATAACTAATATTCACTTAATAATATTCTATGCGTTTATATTCTAAGTAGTTAATTATTTATAAAAAGTTAAAAATTATGCAATATAAAAAACGATGATATGATGATATTATGGAGCTTATATAGATTTAATCAGTTTAATGTTGGTATTTTAACTTAATGTTGCGAAATTAACTGATCCAAAGTATTAAATTTTTTTCACTTAATGTTTAAATAAGTACACTTTTAAAAAAGCAGAAAGAAAGAAAATAGAAGTATAATGTGTATAAAACCTAAACTAATCTGCATTAACTTCACGAAAAATTATCACATAATCCTTGTAAATCTCTAAACACTTTGAAAGAACACGTTTTGGAAGATATGGAGCCAATGAAATTATTTTTTTTTAAAAAGCACTTTCTTCTACCCCTGCCTTAATTAAAACAGGCCGCTTCGTAAACTCTAGGAAATGAAGATAATAGAATCTCCGGATTTTTATGCCTCACCAGCACTAGCATGACCATAAAAAAGAAGAAAAGAACGAAGAAGAAAAAAACTAAGCTTACCGAAAAGTAAAACATGGCGGTCTTCCTTTGTTTAATTTCCCGCGTTAATTCAGTTTCCAGAACATAGTCCGTGGAGTTCTCTGGTTGTTCTGTTTCTGTATCTGCGTCTTTTCACTGTTGCCAACTTTTTATGCAAGTGTCTTTATTTTCCCCTTTCATATTTTATCGAGACAGGTGTGTTTTATTTATTTATTTATTTTATTTAGGGGCAAAGCAGGATTGTTCAGTGTGAGTGAGGTTTGTGTTAATTTAGATAAGAGAGAGATAATTTAGGAGTGAAAACTTTTGATTGAAGCACGTACTAACACTTCATTTTCTTTATTCAGTATTTACATTATTATTTTCTTTATATATTTTTTTACCTTTTAAACTCTAATCAGTGGTTAATTAATTGCAGCAAAAGTGTTTTGAATTTAAATTGTTGTAATTATTTATTTTATTTTTTCTCAGAACATGAAGATAAAAAATGACTTGAAAAAGATTCAGACTTAAAAAAAAAAAAATGAATGCCATATGTATTTTTAAATTTTAGTCTTGTCCTATATCCCATAGAAAATGAGATTAACTCATGTAAAATTTTTATGATAATTTATAATAGAACATCCAATAATTTCATATTATTAAAATAATATTTGAAACAATCTTTAACCAATACGGATATTTCATTTACATGAAAAAAGAATAATTTAAACAGTTACGCAATAAACTTTTTGAAATAATAACCTATGTTCATATTCTATGCAGTTAATTATTTTATGAGACTTTCAAAATTATACAAAAAAATGATATTATTGGGCTTATATAGATTTAATCTATTTAATGTTGTATTTTAACTTAATGTAGCAAAATTAACTGATCCAAAGTATTAATTTTTTCCTTTAATGTTTAAATAAGTACACTTTAAAAAAGCAGAAAAGAAAGAAAATAGAAAGTATAATGTGCATAAAACCTAAACTAATCTGCATTAACTTCTCGAAAATTATCATATAATCCTTGTAAATCTCTAAACACCTTGAAAGAACACGTTTGGAAGATATGGCGCCAATGAAATTATTTTTCTTTTTTTTTTTTTATTTTCAAAAGCACTTTCTTCTACCGCTGCCTTAATTAAAACAGGCCGCTTCGTAAACTCTAGGAAATGAAGATAATAGAATCTCTGATTTTTATGCCTCACCTGCACTAGTATGACCATAAAAGAAAAAAAAAAAAAAGAACGAAGAAAAAAACTAGCTTACCGAAAAGTAAAACATTTTCCTTTTGTTTAATTTCCCGCGTTAATTCAGTTTCCAGAACATAGTTCGTGGAGTTCTCTGGTTGTTCTGTTTCTGTATCTGCGTCTTTTCCTGTTGCTAACTTTATGCAAGTGTCTTTATTTCCCCTTTCATATTTATCGAGGCAGGTGTGTTTTATTTATTTATTTTATTTAGAAAAGGATTGTTCAGTGTGAGTGAGGTTTGTGTTAATTTAGATAAGAGAGAGATAATTTAGAGTGAAAACTTTTGATTGAAGCACGTACTAACACTTCATTTTCTTTATTTTCCCTGTAAAGTTTTCACTATAATTTTCCTTATTTTTTTTTTTTTACTTTTAAACTCTAATCAGTGGTTAATTAATAGCAACAAAAGTATCTTGAATTTAAATTTTTGTAATTATTTATTTAATTTTTTTCAGGTACAGGAAGATAAACAAAAACTTTAAAGATACAGACTTAAAAAAAAAAAAAAAAAAGAAAAGAAAAGGAAAAAAGATTACATGTATTTTTAAATTTTAGTCTTGTTCTATAGCCAATGAGAGATTAAAATTTAAATGTCATGTAAAAATTATTAAAATTTAATAAATAATGTATGTCATTATTAAAATGTTACTCATGTAAAATTTTAAGATAATATGCAATAGAACGTCAATAATTTCATACCATTAAAATAGTATTTAAACCAATATTTTAACCAATACGTGTGTATTTCATTTACACTTGAAAAGATGAACTAATTTAAACAGTTACGCAATAAACTTACTTATGAATTATTTAATTTTTTGTTTTTTTTCCCATTTGGTCAACAAAAAACGACTAGACCAAGTCCATGAACCGGTGTGTTCTTATGGAAGGAGGGAAGTGTGGGGTTGTGAAATGTGTTCTGTTGTGAAAACATCTGTTGTCTGTTGGGTTCCGTAGGTAGAAGTCCGACTTGCCCCGTGTCGCTTAAGAAGGAGGACAGTGTCTTCCGGGAGGACTTTTAGGAGGAACTATACCAACATAGATCGTGGAGTTCTCTAGTTGTTCTGTTTCTGTATCTGCGTCTTTTCACTGTTGCCAACTTTTATGCAAGGGTCTTTATTTCCCCCTTTCATATTTATCGAGGCAGGTGTGTTTTATTCATTTATTTATTTTGTTTGGGGCTGGGGGAAAGCAGGATTGTTCAATATGAGGCTGTTTCCTGTGTTAATTCAGATAAGAGAGATATTTTAGGAGTGAAAACTTTTGATTGAAGCACGTACTAACACTTCATTTTCTTTATTCAGTAAAGTTTGCATTATAATTTTCTTTTTTTTTTTAACTTTTAAACTCTAATCAGTGCTTAATTAATCGCAACAAAAGTGTTTTGAATTTAAATTTTTGTAATTATTTATTTAATATTTTTCAGGTAGGGGAAGATAAAAAAAAGACTTAAAAAAAAAAAAAAAAGAAAAATGATGGTTATATGTGTTTTTAAATTTTAGTCTTTATCTATAGAGAAAAATTTTAGAGAGGATTTTAAAATTTCTTTCACCATCGGATTTTTTATTGGTTTATTTATATTTCTTTGAAGTGCTGTTTTATTAATTTTTTTTTTCACGTGTTTTTTATAGTATCGTTTGGAATTCTACAGTTTTTTTTTTTTTTTAAATTTCTTTCACAATCGGTTTTTTATTGGTTTACTTAAATTTCTTTCAAGTGCTGTTTTTTTTTTTTTTTTTCACTGCTTTTTATAAAATCGTTTGGAAGTCTATAGTTTTTTAAAAAATTGCTTTCACCATCGGTTTTTTATTGGATTATTTAAATTTTTTTCAAGTGCTGTTTTATTAACTTTTTTTTTCACGTACTTTTTTATAAAATCGTTTGGAATTCTATAGTTGTTTTTTTTTGTATTTTTTTTTTTAAATTTCTTTCACGATCTATTTTTATAGGTTTATTTAAATTTCTTTCAAATGTTGTTTTAATAAATTTCTTTTCATGCTTTTTTTTTTTTTTATAAAATCGTTTTAAATTTTCTAGTTTTATTATTTTTAAAAAAATTTCACAGGTTTTTTTATAAAATCGTTTGAAATTTTATAGATTTTTTATTTTTTAATTAATTTGCTTTTTTTTTTATTCAATATTGATGAACAAAAATTTATCGCCTGTATATGATTGATTGATACTTTTTCTTTCTTTGTTTATTTAAGATAGCTGTTATAGGTTTTGTTCTTGTAATAAATTCTAAATTTTATGCGTAACTTGCATATCAAACCATCCGATTACAATTTTATTTTCTATATTTACATTTGTGTTTAATTTCGATTTATTTATTTTTATTATTTTATCCTTTTCTAAATTTTTTTCCCTTTTTTTCCCTATGAAATCATGAAATTCGAGTACATCGTTTCTTGGATAATTTCTCTAAAGAATAATTTTTCTTATCTTTTAAATATTTTTGTAATTTTTGTCCTGTATTAATTCCTTTTGAATGTAATAAACGAACTGACATTAAAAAATTTTCCTTTCAGAATTTTAATTGCATTTTAGTTCCATTTGTTTTTAATTTCGATTTATTTATTTTCATTCTTTTATCCTCTTCTAAATCTAACATTTAAAATTTCTATTAATTTTCCAGGAACGTTATTTCCTCTTTTTTTATTATAAAAACATGAACGAGAACATAGTTTCTTGAGCAATTTCTCTCTTGAAACTTTTTTTGTCTTTTAAATATTTTTGTAACTTATGTCCCGTATTAATTCTGTTTGAATGTAATAAACGAACTGACATTAAAAATATTTTCTTTTCACATTTTTAGTTACCGAAAACTTATATTTTCTAGCTCGTGCAATGTATTTTTTCTCTTCATATTGGCATTTTTTTTTTATGTTTTCCAAAAAATTCCGTTCAGTTCCAGCAAGATTAATCCACGCAAGTTGAAGCTTTTACAGCATCAAACCTCGGATCCAATAAATCTTCCCGAAGGTCTCCACTTGTCTTTGTTGGATGAGTTTTACGGCTTTGAGTAGAGTTTAATCAATTTTAACGGCATATTTTCTTTTTATTCAGGTGATCTTTTATTTTTCCAAGATAAAATGGCTCAAAGTCATTGTTTGTATTTAAAAAATATAGACAGTTTTTTTCCCAGGGTTTTGAAATAAGAAAATTGGAAATAAATTGAAGAGACTGCAAGTCATCAAAATTGATACAAGCCTTGTTGTAATTGCAATTTTTTAAAGTAAAGTATACTGAAAACCGAGACAGTGCCTCTATTGTTATATTATGTTTCGCATATATTTTAAATAATTCGTGTTCCCAATTTATACAAGGGATTTTAATAGCTTTTTTTCCCTTGATGTTTAAAAAGGGAAATATGAGTAAAAGGTTTACACTACATGGTAAAAATATCGTATGTCTTGAAATTGAAATATTTTAATTACAAGACATACGATACTGGATACTGAATACCAATACTGAAAAAACATAACAGTGTCTCTGTTGTTACATCATATTTTGTATGATTAAAATAACTTGTATTCCAAGAATATGCGAGGGTTTTTTATATTTATTTTTTAACTCCTGATTATTGAAACACGAAATATGCCGTAAGATTGCAAAGCCATTAAAATATGGTATGCCTTGCCATATATATATTTTATATACAAATAGTGATAAAAAATAGCAACATTTCTGTTGTTACATCAAATTTCGTATAATTAAAATAACTTCTATTCGTAGATTATGCGAGGGATTTTTATATTATTTTTCCCTCCTCATTATTAAAATAGGGTATGTCTTGCCATAGGAATATTTTAAATACGTTGTACTAAAAACATAATAGTATTTCTGTTTTTACATTATGTTTTGTATAATTAACGTAAATGATTTTCTGAATTTATGTCAGGGATTTTTATAGTCAACAATTATTAGAACATGAAATATGAAGCAAATGGCTTAAAGATTACAAAGTTATCAAAATCTATTTTCTTGCCATTGAAATATTTTAAATATGCTGTACAACATTTTTTAACAACGCTTATGTTGCTAATCGTACTTTCATGCCATTAAAATACTACTTTATGATAAATTGCAGTGGCATTTATTTGACAGATTGTGACCATCATGACACACATATTAAATTTTCCGTTCAACATAATTCCTCGGAATTTGATTCAAGCTCCGTTACTTTAGAAGCACAATACATTAACCAATTATCCAACAGCATGACCCAAATAATCCAAATTTGAGAGATACCTAAGTTTTAAAACCCAACACAAGATCCAATTATCCACTGACATGCTCCGGCCTAAATAATCCAAGAATTACAAAGCCCTTATTTCAGAAGCTCAACAGGATATACAATTATCCACCAGGATTCTCTGGCTCAGGCGGCCTGATGGTCAAGTGGCTAGCGTTCTGGTCTTTGGTCCATAGGCTTCAGGTCTGAATCCTGGCGGTAGCATGGATGTTTCTGAGTGGGTCGGTATCCACGGTAAGCTGTAGGTCCCAATCTGTAGAGCAACAAACCAAACCTAAGCCCAAGTAATCCAAGGCTTAAAAATCCCTTAGTTTTAAAGGCCCATACACTAGTCAACCGTCCACTAAGATGCTCAGGCCCAAATAATTCGAGATTAGAGGATCCTTTAGTTAGACAGCCCATTATCCAATTATCCACCTAAATGCTCGGGCAAAATAACCCACGATTGAATAAACCTTTAATTCGGAAGTCCAACTATCCACCAAATTGCCCCAACCAAAACAATCCCAGATTGGAAGATCCCTTATCGCAGAAGCCCAACATGATATCCACCAGATTGCTCCGGATCAAATGATCTAGGATTGAAAAAACCTGCAATTCGTAAGTCCAACTATCCACCACGGTAACTATTTCCGTTCCAAAGTTATTTAGGTCCATATAAACGAACCCACATAATGCAAGATCTCTTATTTCAGAAGCCTAACATGATATACAATTATCCACCATGATGCTCCCCAAATAATACAAGGCTTAAAGAACCCTTAGTTTCAAACACTATTGTATGGAGTTTATCTAAATTATCCCTCCAGATGATGACCTAAATAATCCATGATTGAAAAAACCTTTAATTCGGAAGTTCAAGTATCCCCCTCGGTATCCTGGCCTAAATAATCCACGATTCAAAGATACCTTATTTCAGAAGCCCAACATGATATCCAATTATCCACCATTATGCTCGATCTAAATAATCCAAAATCCAACGGTATATATTGGAAGATCCTTTAGTTATATAGCCCATTATCCAATTATACATCTAGATACTCCGGTGTAAATAACCAAGATAGAAAAACCTGCAATTCGAAATCTAACTACCCTACGATACTCGCTACGGTGCCACAGTTATTTGGGTCCATATAAATAAACTCACATAATCGAAGATCTCTTATTTCAGAAGCCTAACTTGATATACAATTATCCTCCACGATGATCCCATCAAATAATCCAAGATTTAAAGAACCTTGTTGTAGTTTCCTTAATTGGAAACCCCTAGTCCCTTGAACTGAAAACCCTTGAACTCTTATTTTCAAAGTCCTACACACCCACATTCGGTCAACAACCCCCCCCTTAGTACCCTAAGTCCAAGTCCCATTCGTATAGCCCAACATCTAAATTATCAATCCAGATGGTCCACCCTAAATAATTCAAGATTTAAATACCTTTAATTTGGAAGTCCAAATGTCCCCCTAGGTATCCGGGCCCAAATAATCCAAGATTCAAAGATCTCTTAGTTCAGAAACCCAAAATGATATCCGATTATCTACTTAGGTGTTCTACCACAAATAATCCAAGATTAAATGATTGATATTAGGATTGTGAAAACGGGGCCTGAATGGCCGAGTGACTAGCGCTCTGGTGCTCGCTACCACAGGTATCGGGTTACTCCCGGCGGTGCCATGGATGTTTGTAGTGGTTTGAAATCCACTTTAAACCGTAGGTCCCGGTCCTAATAGGATCGTAGAGGGTTGCGGGGCATTGTTACTCCGCGCCCGTGGCTTATCTTCAAGTTACACGCGCCCCCTGGGTAATGCAAAGTGAGTAACGTTGTGCAGCGCTTGCCTTAAGGCATCCCAAACCAAGCTGTCTAAGTGTTTGCCAGCTGCATTAGAAAGAAAAAAAAGGATTTGAAAACGAATTTCAATATTAGTAATACTGATATTGATAAATGACATATAAAATAATTACAATTGATCTGTCAACAAATGGAAACATTCGGCAACTGGTAAGTTCCTAGTCGAACAACAATGTGAACCTCTCTAAAATTCCTGAGCATATTAAGAATAGGGTTTTGTTTTGAGACCAAAGAGAAAAGCTGCATGAAATATGACGGGAGATATCACCTTGAAAGAAAAAATATACTTATATATAAATGGATTTTATGGTCCCGCTCGTGGCGCATAGAGACCTCAGGGAAATTAAGTGTATACTTTTTTTCGTAAATTTATTTTTCTATGTTGAAGGGATGCTGTCCTCTGTGCTGAAGGTCTGGAGTCATTCAACGCAAATATGTTTTCCTTTTTTGTCCACAATGTGCTGATTTTCAAATTCTGTTTCGGAGAACAGTGGAATATCATATCACATGAATATGATGGTAAAAAACAAAAAGTAAATAATTACAATTTATTTAGAGTTAATGGAAAAATTAAAAGTATTCATGCATGTTCATATAAAATAATAGAAAAACATAAGTAATCGTTTTCGCAGATATGTGTTTCCCTTGTAAACAATATATTTATTAGAGGATACTTTTAAATAAAAAATCATCAACACATTGCCTATAACGTCAACAATATATTTAACCCTAATGAATTAATGTGACCACCTGTCTAATGCAGCAGAATAACCGTGACCTTTGGAAGAAATATTATATACGTTATTCTTTTCATATAATATTATTTCGTGTATTCTTGAAGATAAGCCGATGGCCTAGGACAATGCCCCTTTATAGAGCTCACTCCATTGCAATGTGCTGCCACGCCTTTTTAATTGGTTATTTCCGTTGACGTCGAAAATCCATGGTGGTGGTCACATTTGAACTGGACTGTGTATTTAACCTTAACGTATAGATAATGAAAATAAAAAAAATGCAGATTATATTTATATTTTATTATTTACAATAAAGATGAATGGATTTTGAGCATGTTGGTGTTGTACCTAATCCTCAACGTCCTGCAGTGCGGGAAGAAAATCCATGAATAGTCTACTCGTGGATAGATTGGTTTGGTTTGTCAATTTATGGACTGTAGGTTAATTAGACTGGGACCTACAGTTTAACGGGATTCTAAACTACTAACAAGCATTCATGCCACCACCAGGATTTGAATCTGAAGACAGTGGTACCGAATGCCAGAGTGCTACTGAGGCCATACTCATGGATAGAGGAAATAGAACAGCTTCTGATGTGATGGTGCAACCGCAGGAAAGTGTCTGACTTGGTTCCATGTCATTGAAAAAAGTGAAGGGCCTTCGGGAATGATTTTTAGGAGGAAATACCCCCATTTGCGCCTTGTATGGGAGGAAACCTAGAAAACGTCCACCGGGTAGACCGATTCACGAGGCAAGATGCTGAACATTACAAACGTCATCGAGTCTCGTCGTTTTTTAACCCTTTGCTCGAGGGCTCCGGAGCGGAGCCATTTAAAATTTGCCTTCAAGCTGGAGGGCTCCGCTACGGAGACAATGCAAATAACAATATAAATAATGCGTTTCGTTTAATGCGTATATCATACTTACATGTGAATAGGATCTTTTCACTAAAATCGCTTCGAGTTGCTAGTAATACGAATGAAAAATAACTTCGAGTGCAAAGGTTAAAACAGTGTCTACAACAAAGCCGCCAGCGGATTGAACATGAGCCCTAATTCTAGCCAGTGGCGCGCGTTGATACTAAACCACGAGTTTGCGTCTTTAGAAACATTAGAGAGTTTTTGCATACCGTACTTTAAAAATACAGTATTTTTTTCTCCTTAGAGCGTATGCTCATAGGACATTGCGCATGCGTATCTGTAATAATGTTTCCTATGAGCATGCGCACTAGGGAGAAAAAAATACCGTATTTTTAAAGTACGGTATGCAAAAACTCTCTAATGTCTACAACTAAACGAACAACGGATTGAACCTCAGCCCTAATGCCCACCAACACCGCACGTTACCACTGAGACACGAGTCGGGCGGTTTTGAACATTTATTTTGTAAAAAAGAATATTAACGTAATTTTTTATTTATATATTCTATAAAAATACAAATTTTTAATTAGAGTTAATGCATTTAATATAAAACGTGCATTCATGAAAATACATCAAGAAAAATGATAAATTATCAAAATTTTTAAAAAAGTAATTGATTTCATTAGTAGTTGATTTAATTTAGCGATTTTATTAGTGATTGATTTTACAAGTTCAATAATATTTTTTTACATAATTTCCCCTCAGGCATCATATGGAAGACTGAAATAATAAGATTAACGTCAAGAATTCCTTAAACAAAGCAAAAATTTTTCAAATTTATCCGAAATTACATAACATCATGTTTTTGTTTTTTTGCAATAAAAAATAGTTTTAATATCATTGCTTAACTAAATTGATTATCAGAAAATTTTTAATAAAAACTGCATTTATAATTAATAAAACTATTTCCACTTTTTGCAATTACTCACAAACAAAAAAGATAAATTAAATTTTTGATCTAGATTTTTTTAAATTTCTTAGTATGACGACATTAATAAATTTCAAAAGAAATTTGATAAGTGTTTAATTTTTAACTATCAAAACTAATTTCAATTATTATTATTATTTTTTTTTTTGATAGTCATAAATTTTTTTGTCATTTTGGTTATTCTAATACTAAATTCGTCACTTTCAAATAAAACGAAACGCAATTTTTCAAATTAGATTTCGGTTTACAAGTTCTTTAATGTTTTTCAAAAAAGTTAATGATAGATGAAACAGTTCTACAATAGAAACACAAAAGAGAAGAAAACTTAGCCAGCTAATCAACAGAATATTGCATTAAAGAAACCTAACTGCATCAAATTACCTAAGGGCACCGAAATTAGATTAAGGCCGGATAAAAATATTAGATTAGGAATAAATTTCTTCGTATTAGTATTCGTACATTTACAGGTATATAATAAATATTGTTTATATAATTTAAAGATATTTTAACAATATTTATTTATTTATTTATTGCCAAATAAAAAATCCTGTTTCTGATATGACAGACTCAGAGCTTTTTATTCAGCAAATAAACATTAGAAAAATTTAAATAGACCACTTTTTAAAGAAATATTACATACAAAAATACTAAATAAAATAGCACAAAAAAAAAATAAATAAATAAAAATAAAGTAAATAAATAATTAATAATAACTAAAAATACAAATAAAAACGAATAATATTAACTTAAATTTAATACACACATTTTATTTTTAAACATATTTTTAGGACATTTGAGGTTATTAAATAAAAAAAAGTGGCAAATATCTCAGAATTATCTTACATTTTCAATGATAAATTTCTATCATTTTATTATAGATTTGACTGAGGGTTTTCTTATTTTATCAAAAATAATTTATTTTTACTTTTAAATTATTGTTGTTATTATTTTTTTTATTAATTCGATGGTTTCACGTAATTTACTGCATTTTTTAAAAAAAAAAAAAAAATGAAAAAAAAAAAAAAAAAAAAAAAAAAAACATTAAAAGTTTACACATTTATTATATTAATTTTATAATTTTTAGCTATTTAAACAAAGTTACAATACTGTATGGAAAGCGTTATGGATGATAAGTTTTTATTTAGATAAATTTTAACTTATCATTACTAAGTTTCATTATATAATAACTAAACAACACGATTTACTGATTCAATAATTTGCGTTTTAGCACAAAATTTCAAAAATTTAACGAGGCAACGAAGTGCTGTTGTATTGGTAACGAATTATTCAACGAATTGGTCCATTATTCATTATATATTATTATTTTCAGATATCCAACAAAATAAGATATTGTAACCATGCTTAATCCTACCCACTGGCAAGAGCTTCCCTTGTGGCGTTCAGAAGAAATCGGCAACTGGCCTACAGACTCTCACCTGGAGAGAAAGTATATTTCGCACACCCTACGCGTAGCCGAATTTTCGGCTTAGAAGTGGAACCCTTCCACGAATCTATTTATATGTCTTTAAATGTGTTAAATATTGTATGTCTCTAATTGTATGTGTGTGTGTCAATAAAGCTGCGGGTTCTTCAACCTGTACCTCAAGTATCTCAGCAGTATCTCAAGTATCTCAACGTAGGACTGATACCTTACCCTATAAAACGAAACACATCTCATGTTTCGGAATTTGTCAGTAGGTAGATGTCCTTGGCCCATCATTGAGGCTGAAAACCAACATTGGGCCATTGAAAAAGAAGAAGTGTGGCTAAAAGAGGATCACGATTAGATTTAACTTCATCATAATATTTCAGAGAAAGTCTCCCGTGTCTGGTCTGTAGAGATGGTTCATGATTAATGACGTATAGGCTATGAACAGGTTCGTTTCCGGATGAAAGTTGCAGGCCAAAGATCAAAGTCAAAGTCGGTCTTGGTCAAAGAGCCATGAATCAGTTATAGTCGAGTTCAGTTAAAATTAATGACTTATAAATTTTTAAAACTAAAAATATACTATACTATAAAATAGTATCGAAAATCATTATGCGACATATAAAACTATCGTATATAGTGGTATAGCCTGGTATATAGTATGGGAATACATATAAAACTATATAGCGCAGACTATTGAATAAAACTTTTAGAAGATTCAGTGCTTGAGTGCCTTTTTTTCCGAAATATAAAATGTGTGGCATAAAAGAGAGTTTAGGGTTCAAATAAAATTCCTAAAATCTTTGTCACTGGCACAACCGAAATTGACCTTACAATAAAATTTCTGGGTAGGCGTTTACAAAAATGAACGCACGAGGTCTTTTGGTAAGAAAAAATAAATCCGTTTTGTCTACCCATTTTGTTGTCGTTCCAGCTGCTGTCTGAAATTGTCTTTCTATAAATGACATGTTTATGCTATAGCGGGAGATCTGAAAGTTCTTCCTTAAATAAAGAATCATGTACGTAAAAGTAGTACTTGCTCTACATTTTGTTTATTTTAATGGAAGCAAAACATTGTCCTCAGAAACATCTTCTTTTGGTTTGGTTTGTCTGAAAGGATACAAGATACTGTATGAAAACTATATGCAGTATAAGCAGAATATATTTGCAAGATGTTATACTCAGATACTACAGACAGAAACTTTATGTAGTACACATAAACTGCATCAGTTAACATTAAACTATGATTTTTGCTGAAATAATGCTGAACGTCATGCAATTAATAAGTTATAAAATTTATGAATTCTTAAATTCTTCAAAGAACTCTTCCAATAATTTATTAAAGCTTACAAAATTCATTAAATCTTACAAAAATTCGTACAGGAATTTATAAAATCCTTCAAGACCTTTTCCTTCTCATGGCAGTTAATATCTTATCAAATTATAATAATTCTAATACACAAAATTGCAAATAAATTATATATATGCCTTCTTTGCATGCCCACTTGTGTTGGCCCAAAAAAACCATTAAAGATCTGTGGTTCTATTTATATAAGACTGGGACCTACAGTTAAACGTGGATTCCGAACCACTAACAAGCGTCCATGTCACCGCCAGGATTCGACTCTGAAACCTGTGGTACCAATGGCCAAAGCTCCTAGCCAACTGGCTATCAGGTCGCAAGAAGCCTGTTTTTTACATCCTTCAATAAATGAGTAAATTCTTATTTTAATGAAATTTTATTCTTTATTCCACTTTTTATTTTTATTTTATTTCTCATTGTAATGTTATGAGTTCTTTTAAATTTACCATTTATTTAAAGTTTTTAATCTGTTGTCATATTGTTTGCTATTTTTCTTCTCGTGCGAAACTTTGTGGTAAACAAGAATTTCTTGCAAGATTCAACTAAAAATATTTTCCATGAAAAGATGCGAGAATGAATTTTTTTTTTTCTCTGTGGGTTATCATCATCAACATTGTCGCAACAACCCCATGATGTGCACAAGGCCGCCTGTCTGCTGGCAGATTTGAGATGAGAGATGCTTTCTTTTTACGGGGTAGGGTTGTCAGCTTTACGCTCAACGCTCTACATTCATATTAAAAGGGAACCTACAGTTTAAAGTGGATTCAGATTCACTAACCTCGGTAATGTCTTGTTTTGTACAGGTTATAATTGTCAGCCCTACGCCTGACGCTCTACTGCCATGTTAGACTGGGACCTATGGTTTAAGGCGGATCCCAAACCTCTACAAACATCCATAGCATCGGCGGGACTCGAACCCGATACCTGTGACACAGAGCGCCAGAACGCTAGTCACTCGGCCATTAAACCCCAATTGTGGGTTAACTAAACTAAAACGTTGCAGACTCTGAATTGTGGAGCATTAAAAATGAATCTATCACTTTTCTGAAACAATGCTGAACTTCGTATGAACTTTATTAAATCTTCCTACAGAAATTTGAAAAAACCAAAAGTAAATTAACGAAAAGGCACGAAATAAACATACTCTAAAATTGCTATCTGTCTCATTATAGCGTATATATCCATATATGAATAGCCTACTCGAATAAGCCTATCATACTGTAGTCTCATTACTGCAGTTTTACCCATTAATTTCCACGACAGAAATGTACAGAAGTCATTTGAATTGCTGATTATGCTACATTTACAAGCGCCACAACCCATAGTAAAGTTTATGGAGTCTAATAAATAATTGACTTAATGGCGCATGTAGTATCTCACCCAGATGTGCTCGCTGTTTCTCTTTCTGGAATTCAAATGGGATTGATGGCACATCAGAAATAATGAAGTCGACGCATTCAAAGGGGTGCAGGGTGTTAATTACCTTCTGCGACATCTGTGGTATCTTGCTAATGGCAGTATGTACTTTTAATGGTTTTTATGCTAGTATGTGATATTTGTGGGTCTCGTATTTGTTTCTTAAAAAATGATGGATATTATAGTTCTCTTTAATTATTCGGAGTAAAACAGTAATGTTTCTTTGAGATAGAGATTCGGGAAGTTTTAACTAATGGCTTTAATATTTTTACAGCAATAATTTTCTAGTTTTTCTGTATATTAAGAAGTGAATATTTCGCACTATGTACTAATTTAGATGATATGACTCAGACCAATGCTTCTTTTCCAAATGTTATTTGTATGAGTTATTCTACAAGTTAGGGGCCTAATGGCCGAGTGGCCAGCTCTCTGGTGCTCGATATCACAGGTTTCGGATTTGAGTCCCGGCGGTGCCATGGATGTCTGTAGTGGTTTGGAATCCATTTTAAACCGCAGACCCCGGTCTAACATGGTCGTAGAGTGTTGCGGGAGTATTGTTACTCCACGTCCGTAGCTTATCTTCAAGCTACACGCACCTCCTGGATAGTGCTAAGTGAGTAAAGTCGGTGCGGCGCTTGCTTTAAGGCAAAAAGATTAACTGTCAGAGTATTTGCCAGCTGCATTAGAAAACAAGCAATAAAAAAAAAAAAAAAAAAAAAAAAGTCAATTCCTACTTTTTTTCACTCTATTGCAGAAAGTCCTTTATAAATAATATTCATTTTTTAAAAATTTATCTCGCGTCCGCTATTGGTTGATATATGCAACTTAAATCTAAAAACTAAAATTAATTAATTAAATTTAATTAATGAATTAATATTTGAAGAAACTGTATTAGCATCCAGTGTCATCTCCCTGCAAGTTCAAAAAAAATATATTTGAACTTGAGTGGACGAATAAAAGCATTTTATGAACGATTGAAATTTTGAACAAAGTGTGAGCTGATAATAGAATTGAATGATAGATATTACAGTTCTTTTTAATTATTCGGAGTAAAACTGTAATATTTCTTTGAGATAGAGATTCGGGTAGTTTTAACTAATGATTTTAATAATTTCTCAACCATAATTTCCTAGTTTTTTGTATATTAAGAAGGAATTTTCGCACTCTACATTAATTTGGATTATCAAACTCAGAGCAATGCTTCTTTTCCAAATATTTGTATAAGTTATTATTCTACAGGCTAGTTATTGTTTATTTTATTAGTTATCTAAATTTAAATTACGAAAGCACAATATGTGTTTAGGGTAACAACCTCTTGTAGTGTTTGTAGTAATGAAAAGTTACATACAGCCTCGCAATACATAGGTTATCTTTATACCATAAGCAAGGACTGCACAGATCTTACTCATTTAGCACTCGTTAGCACTCATTAGTTACTCATAGCTTAGCAGATTAGTAACACAGTTATGGTATACACGAGTTACTAATCTGGTTAGTTACACTTAGCAGATTAGTAACTCGTGTAGCTTGAAGACATGCTACGGACGCGAGTAACATTACCCCATAACGCTCTGCAATCCTATTATACCGGGACCTACAATTTAAAGTGCATTCTGAATCACTACAAACATCCATGGAAACGCCTGGACACGAACCCGAAACCTGTGGTACCTAGCGCTACTCGGCCATCAGACCCCAATAATGAAAAGTTAACATCCAACTCTGAAAAGACAACTCTACTTAGAATTCTGGAATATGAATGCGATTTTATTCTTAATAACACAAAAAGCACTTGTAGAGCAAACAGAAGACACGTTGACGATAATAATAACAAATTAATTATTATTAATTAAATTGAGAAATACAACTTTGGAATCGTCCTTTTGGTACATCTGGCAACACCTAATACAGGCGTCCTCTTTATACTGACTGAACTTCCTCAGTGGTTGTCAATAACTGTGCTTGTGAGACTGAATGTCCCACGCTTCTTTTATTCTGATATTAAATTTTGGTGCTTGTATGTATATAACAATAAATTGTTTATTAATAATTATTTATTTAGCAATTATTTATATATAATAAATAATTGCTGCATAAGTAGGGCCACTCATAATTAACCTTATCCCCCCCCCTTTTACAACTTTTATAAATTTGTTGTCCACGTATATCGGATTGAATTCTTTTGTTTTCTTTCTTCCCAATTCATCATTGATAAAGAGGGCGGGAAGGATAGGTTTCTTATTCGCATCTTATCTTACCTTAATAAGATGCGATGAAAAAATCTGAGTTTGTTTATCTTTACTGTGGAAGGTCAATGAATATTATGGCGCATACTGAAACACGACATAATATACTTTGTTGTTTCCTTTTATATATTTAATACTGAAGCATTTATTTAATATTGTGAAGAAGTAATGAAAGAAAGCTATAGAACTACTGCGTTTTTAATTTTTATATTTTAAGGAAGAAAAAAAAAGTTTGTTTGCCTATCAATATTAATAAATTAAATTCGTGCTGGTCCATTGAATATTTTTGCAATTTGAATATAAATATTTTCATTGTGTGTTTAAATTTTAGTGATTGGTTACGTGAACAATACGGAAATATTTAAATTTAAATCTTTAACATGCTTTTATGTTATATAAATGTTTGAATCATTATGCTGTTAGTTGTTT
Source organism: Caerostris extrusa (assembly GCA_021605095.1). NCBI lineage: Eukaryota > Metazoa > Arthropoda > Arachnida > Araneae > Araneidae > Caerostris > Caerostris extrusa. Next base: position 43,413 of record BPLR01019972.1, read on the forward strand.
CTATCTCACTTGATCGACAGCAACATCTAGACCAAGTCATTGAACTCGTCTATTCTCATGAAAAGAGGGAAGGGCATGCAGCTACTGTTGTGCAGTAGTAAAAGTCTCATCAGTAAGTAAAAGTCTGCCTTGGCCCGTGTCGCTGAAAAAGACGGGCAGTGCCTTCGGACGGACTTTTAGAAGGAACTACCTGAATTTGCGTATCGTATGCACTGGGAAAACACTCACCAGGTAATCCGACTAACGCGGCAAGATGCTGAACATCACAAACACCATCGAGTCTCCTCGCTTTTTTAAAACAATGTCTAAAACAAAGCCGACAGCTGATTGAACCTCAGTTCTAATGTTGATCAGCGGCGTGCGTTGCGGACATGGAATAATATATTTAAATTAAGCATAAGGATAAAAATAATTTATTGTATAATAGTTTTGATGGTTAAATGGAAATTAAAATTAAGATTGAGGAAAGTCGTTAGGCTCTCACCAGCGCTAATTATTCTCGCTATATTGAAACAAGGTGTACATGATTGGTTGAGAAGAATATCTTCTGGCATCCCAAGATTCCGTTTTTCGAGATCTGACAAAAGAAATATCAGAGTTGCCGCAATGCCAATATTTCAGTTTTTTTATTATGCTATATACGTACAATGGTAAAAAAACAAATAAACGATCAAAAAATGTTAATTGCTGATATAAAGTTGGCTTCTATTTCTTATGTGACTTAATTTGTTTATCTTGTGAACTCCTTATGATATAAAATACCATCGCTTCGCATCCCCTTTTGAAAAGACGCGCCAACCCATCTCCATCGATTTTCTCTGCTAAACTAGTCGTAATTTTGACATTTTAATCAGTTTTGTTTAAAATATAAATGCTTTTTCATTTTAAAAATTAATTTAAACAGGATGTTGTGTCTAAAAAACAAATGCAATTAATCATTTTAAGTTTCGAAATGAAAATTTAATTGTATCTGCTGAAGAGAGAAAAAAATTTAAAGATGAAACTGGTTTTCAATGAAAACATGCTGCAATATAGGAATAAAAAAAAAAAAAAATAGAACTATTTAAATTGTCAAACACCACTATCCTCATAATTTTTTTTTTTTTTTTTATATTTTAATCTTTTGCTATTTTTCGTTTTATTTCAGAAAGATTGATGTACATCTTTGTAAAAATATATAAAAGCATCAAACTGTCAAAGTAAATATACATTGCAAATTGCAAAGCAGACGTAATATATAAACGCAACGTAAAAACAAACGTAATATTAATTTGTCTGCCTAAATATAGATGTGTAGCCCGACTCGTGGCTCAGCAGCAACTTGCACCTCTGATTAGCATTAGAGCTGAGGTTCAATCCACTGGCGGCTATGTTGTAGATACTGTATAATAAAAACAACCAGGAACCGCGAGGGCGTTTGTGATATTCAGCATCTTGCCTCGTAAGTCGAACTATCTGATGGAGTTTATAGGGTTCTCTACCATACGATACACACATGTGGGGTAGTTCCCCATAAAAGTCCTCCCGAAATCCACTGCCATCCTTCATCAATGACGCGGAGCAAAGTCAGGCTTCTATCTACGGGTGCTTCATCACAACAGAGCGGTCAGATGGCTAATTGGATAGCGCTCAGGTCTTTGGTACCATAGGCTTCAGGTTCTAATTCTGCCGGCGTGGATGTTTGTTGGTGATTAGGAATCCACGTTAAACTCTAAATCCCGGTCTAATTAGCTAAAAGTGTACAAAAATTGACCGTGGAGCGACAAAAAACCATCACAACAGAAGCTGAATCGACATCCATGAGTAGAGCACTCATGGGATGACAGTCCCTCACTGCAGGACACTGAGGATTAGACTCAACATTGACAGATAGATGGGTATGATAAGAATACTCACTAATCCTAACCCCGTTCCCTTTTTTTAAGTGTCTCTCCCCACTGTTTCTGAGACACTGACCTAATCTGTCATTATTATTTTTCCACCCAGAAAAAAATGTCAAAATCAAAATGACACAAACTCGAATTAAAGCCGCATGAACAAATAAAAACAAACTTTTCTAAAACTCATTTGTAAACAAATCCCATTTAGGACGCTCGCAATTGCTATTCCAATTTATGTACCATTTCTTTTACCTCGCATTATATTTCCCTAGATTTTTGTCAACTTTTCGCCAGAAGTTGGAGCAAGAAATACAACTGTAGAAAAGGAAGAAAGAAAAGAAGAATAATCATTTAAAACAGAATCAGAAACCGTTGATTTATGCAGACACCCAGATGCCTTGGTGCTCCATCACAACAGAGCGGCCTGATGACTAGCGCTCAGGTCTTTGGTACCACAGACTTCAAGATCGAATTCTGTTCCCCCTCCCTCCATCCATGAGCAGATCACTCATAGGATGACCGTCTCTCACTGCAGGACACTGAGTATTAGACCCAACATAAGACACATAGATGTGTATGCTGAAAATATGCATTAATACTAATCGTATTCCCCTTTTTTAAGTATCTCGCCTTGCAGTTTCTGAGACACTGACCCCTAATACTGAGTTTTCCGGGTTTTGTCCTTTAGAGGGGTAGTTCCCCCTAAAAGTCCTTCCGGAAGGCCCTGCGCCTCTTTCTTCAGCATCACGGAGCCAAGTCAGACTTCTACCAACTGTTTCTGAGACATTGACCTAATCTATTATAAGTATTTTTTTTTCCACCCAGAAAAAAAAAAAAAAAAAAGGCGAAATCTAAATGACACATACTGAATTAAAGCTGCATTAACAAATAAAAACAATTTTCTAAAACTCATTTGTAAACAAATCCCATTTAGGACGAAGCACAGTTGGTATTCCAATTTACCTCGCATTATTTCCTAGCTTTTTGTCAACTTTTCGCCAGAGGTGGTGCAAGAAATACAACTGCAGGAAAGAAAGAAAATGAAGAATAATCATTTAAAACAGAAGCAGAAACCGTTTATTTATGCAGACACCAAGATATGCCTTGGGTGTCGAGTCCTGGCATTTGGGAAATTAGGGTTGGAGCAGCATTTTTGGTATCGGAAACGAGTTCCTTTCTATTTGCGTGGTAATGGTTGTCGATGATCTACTTTCTTCCGCAGTGGTGAGAGAGACCCTGCTGCGATGACCAACTTGCGAGCCAGGTTTGCCCATCAGGAATGCCCATGTTGGTTGACCTTTCATTCCGTAATCGATCTGAGGTTTTTTCTTTCTTTGTCTGGCGAACCCATCAACCTTGACTTTGACTCTTGCGACAGTAGGAGATAAGAACTAAGGTTTGACAATAGGTAAACAGTAGTAGATTTTCTGAGTGATAACCAGTGGCGTAACTATATCCGTGGTAAATTTATCAGATGGAGGCCCCTCAATGCAAAATATCATCATTGTATTTTCTTCTTAATAAAGTATTATCTAAAATACACATATTATTTTTGGTCGATACTATGAACTTTTAAATTAAAAGGGGGTACTGAATTAAAATTACCGCGTTTTTTAGTAAAAATTTTATGTATTAAAATTTCTTTTTGCTCTTTATGTTCAGTAAAAGTGTCAATGATAGCATCAAAGTTCAAGTTTCGGTGCTGAGGCTCGTGGCAAATTTATCGAAGGGGGACATCTCAATGCAAAATATCATATTAGAATTTTCTTTTTAATAAAGCACTGCCTGAAATAAGTATTATTTTTAGTTGATACTATATTATTGATTGTTACTATGTTATTGCTTTTTTTTTTTTTTTTAGTAAAAAATTTATTTATTAAAATTTCTTTTTCGGGCTTTCTGATCAGTAAAAGTGTCAAAGACAGTATCAAATTCAAAGTTTTGGGCCATGGAACGTTCGATAGATAGAATAGTCAAATTGCGTAATTTGTCTTGGCCCATAGAATTTCTTAAATAGATTTTTATCACTTTTAATTTCTTGAATGATCGCTCTCTCTCTCTCTCTCTCTCTCTTTCTATTACCAGACATATTATTATCTAAATTCCACAATCAAATGATTAACTTTACGACTGGTCGAGGATCCGATGAAACAAAAAGTAACCTATCCAAGAATCAAAGGAATTCCCTAACAAGTTGAATTTAAAAATATTCCAACATGGGTGGCAGCGGGAATTCTCACTTTTATTTTGTAAATATCTATTGATGAACTAGAAATCGGACAAATCCCTTGTATCGGGATTACACGTGCTTAACTATTTCTATTATTATTACTACCAGATGGGATATATTTTTCATACAAATGAATACTTTCAAAGTCTTGATACACATTTTTTTTTTAAAATTTATCACTTTATATTTAAATTTATTAAATACAGAATTAATAAATTTTACTTTATTTTGTAATAATAAATGTCAGGCCGTTCCTGTGCTCATAGTCTTATCTGCTCGAGCCAGGACCCGTGGCAATTTGCCCGTCTTGTCACCCCATTGGTGATATTCTGGCATACAGGGCTGTGGAATGAATCAACATATCTTGTACTTGTAAAATAGCAAAAATTGTATAATCTGTCCTATTCCATAGATTTCTTAAATAGGTTTTTTATCAATTTTAATGTCGTGAATGATTTCTAGACTAGCCGTAATCACAGGAATTGTTACAAATAACATAAATGCAGTGCCCACTTCAGGAAAACTTGAAGACAAAAAATGATACCTTATGAATTTATAAATCACCCAGTTCCTTTATGGAAAAATACTTTTTTAATTTCACGAAAAGTGGAGCGAAAATCCTTTATTGATCTGAGCGTGGATCCTTGACTCACAATGGCCTGATGGCCAATTGGCTAGCGCTTTCGTCTTTGGTACCACAGGCTTCAGGTTCAAATCCTACCGGTGGAATGAATGCTTGAGACAGAGTTCGGGATCCACATTAAACTGTAGTTCCCGCTCTAATTAGTCCAATGTGTGCACAAAATATCCGTTGAGTGACAAACCAAACCTTTACTCATAGCCTCTGTGTTCGGATAGGGGACCAGTGGCGATTTGCCCGTCTTGCCACCCTATTGTTACGCCATTGGTGATATCCTAAAGCGAGTCGCTATAAAATTTACCTTAAAGAGAAGAATGGGTATTATCGAGGGCATTTAAATAACTGTCAATTGAGCAAGTGATGATTGCTGTATGGCCAGGTTGAATAAAAATAATAATTAAAAAAATTAAAATATATATCTGATGCATAATGGATGACACTAAAAAATTTTTTTTTATGTACAACAATGATCTAATATTCCATTTATGTATGCCAAAGATGCTTCTCATCTATGAAGATACTTTTCGGTATTAAATTTCGTATAAGAAAAGATACGAACCATGCTCACCAGATATCCTGAATGTATAGATATGCGAGGCGTTTACATTTACTGTAACAATCAACCATTCAATCTCCAAGTTTCTGACAGGTGTAACGGCGACATACGCTGCTAACAAATTTCAACCTTTTTCTTCTTGCTCATTGGGCGTGTGTTTTACCTTTGTGTAAGTATAACTTAAGTACGTAACAAAAGAAAAAAAAATACTGCTAAACACTTTTACAGTTAAAAATTAAAAATAATAATTATCCAAATTCAAAGGCCACGAGAATGAGTGTTATGATAAGATCTGATTTTTTTAATGATATGAATAATTTTTAATGATATAATTTTATATATAAACATATCAAACATATAATAAAAAAATTGGGCTTATTAAAAAATGATTATCTAAATATTACAAAGTAAACAAATTGAGTGTCAAAGGAATATAATAATAAAATAAAAAGCAAATTCTACATATTCTACAAAACACAGAACAAAATCTGATGGCAAATATGAATTCGAAATTATAGAAATGCGTCATATTTATAAAAGATAGTATGTATAATTCTTCGCATGTATACTTATAAAATTGTTTTAAATTTTATTCATTAATATATTTCACCGCATTTTTTGATCACAATAGATTCTAAAATTGTTCCTAACAAACATGAGATTACATAATAAATAAAAGAAAAATCTTCAAAAAAACATTAATTCATCGATGAATCAACCAATCATTTAGAGAAAACATCAAAGGCACCGTTTTATTTGGGTGACATCTTTATTCAACTTTTTTTTCTAAGAATAGTTTCTTGATTGTCTCATATATTATTTTATACGATTACGATTGTTCTTCGCAAAACATTAATCGAAATAGATTGTTGCCATTATATGCCCCTGATTTAATCTGAATCGATTTTTTTTTTAACGAATGAATTTATTTTTAACATATATTTCTCCACTAAATAAAAAAAACTGGGTTTAATAAAAATTATCATCAAAATTGCAGAAAGCAAACAAATTCAAATAGAACGATAATATAAATAACGATAATGGTAATAAGTAAAATAGATCGATAATGGTTTAAAATAAAACGATAATAAAATAATGATAATGGTAATAAAATAGAACGATAATGGTTTAAAATAGAACGATAATGGTTTAAAATAGAACGATAATGGTTTAAAATAGAACGATAATAAAAAAAGAAAATTCTAAGAACTACTTTAAGAATATTTTCGAGATTATTTTCTTTAAAATTATATACTAGGCTCATAGTATTTTTATACCAAAATTAATTTATATTAAATTAATTATATTTAATATTAATATTAAATATAATTGATTTTATAATATACATTAATATAATTATTTTATTAATTATATTTAATTTTATAAAAATAATTAAAATTCAATATACTGTAAGTGTAAAAGAAGAAAATTAATTAAATATGCTTTAATTAATCAATTAAAACATTTTGAATTATTGCTTTTATTTATTTGAAATATGCTTTTCTTTTAAAGCATGTTTTCTTCAATTAATTCAATTAAAATACGCCATGCAAACATTTATAATACGTATTTAAATCTTATCATTTTTAAAAATAACTATTAGGAATTATTTATTTATACAGCTACCTCCATCTCTAAATGATAAATGAAATACATGTTTATTATTATTTATTATCTTCAAATTTACATAATTTTTTACAATTGAAAAACCGCAGCCAATTAAAGAAATGTTCCAATTTTATTAGATATCTGATTGCAAATCTTGATTTACCTAATCAGTTACAAGCAGTTGCATTTAATATTTAATTAATTACCTGTTATAAATAACAACCTACATCTATTTTAAGTTATCAGTCGTTAATCGAAATGAAATCATGGCTGAGAGAATATCCCCAAATGGAACTGGATCCAGTTTTTGCCCCTAAGTTATATGTGAAACGTGTTATACCAAACGATAAGGTAACCAAAAAAAGATTCGCCCACTCACAGCGGTCTATGAATCACAAGAATAATCGTCTGCCGTAAAAAATAATCAAAAGAAAAAAACTGGCTTTTGATGACGATCTTACCTAAAATAAAATATAACAGCATGTATTAAACCGTTCACTGCAACCGCCACACCCATAAGTGTCCCAGATAAAGGAAAGTAGATTATTGTAACTATAACTGGGCCCTTTCAGATATAGATTAAATTGTGTTCTTTAGTTATGCAGAAAGAAGCTAATATGCAAAACATTCTTATAGTAAAACTGCTATCGTTGTTAAAATGTATGAACGAATAAAATATTTTATAATCAGATTTTATTTTTATTATTATTTAAAAAAAAAATATTTTATAAACAATTTTTAATATATGTTATCTATACACTTTTTACTTCAAATGCTCATGAATCTTGAAGTAAAAGTATTTTAATGGATTGTTTTCAAATTCCGATACTTTTCAATTATTAGTATAAATATGCATAAAATACAAATTGATTTTTTTTTAATATTGTATTTTAAATAAATATTAATAAGAATCTGCACATGTTTTACTGTGTTTTTAATTTTAATGTTTTAGAAAAAAAATTGTTTTTTTTTTTTATAATGCTATGCATTTTAACACAACATCTGAATCTCGGACTTGAACTCATTCGCGTCAGATTTGTAGAAGATTCAACTTTATTCAAGATGAATTTTTAATCGTGTTACTATATATCTATAAAAGTTTCCATCAATATCAATTTCAGATTTTCATTTTACTTACTAATTTGTTTTCCCAACAACTGTTTATTTTCGTTTAGTTTTCTAAACTGTCTGCAATGGATGAATTTTAATCATTTTTATTAAGTTTAATTTTTTATAGGATCATAATGCTATTTCAGCTAATTAAATGAGTCAGTTAATGATTTAAGATAGATAAAGCGATTTTTTAATTTTTTAAACGATCCTTCCAATTAGTTGTATAATTTATTTTCCAAATTGCCATAATTTTAAATAAAAAATGTGATTTTTTGAGAAAATAATTTGTTTTTTTATTCCAAAATCGAATATTAAATAAATATATATATATATAAAACATTTTTTTTTTAATAAATATATGGATAAATTTAAAATAAATAATATATTTATAAAATATATGGATATTATTTTGGGGAGAGTGGGTCAGCGATGTCCTGGACCACTTTCAACAATTCTTATTGGCTTATTTATTTAATTTTTTCAAGATCTATTCTTATTGGTTTACTTAAATTTCTTTAACGTGCTTTTTTTATAAAATCGTTTGGAACTCTATAGTTCTTTTGTATAATTTTTAAAAACTTCTTTGTGTTTTATAAAATTGTTTGGAATTCTATAGTTCTTTTTTTAATTTTTTTATTTTTAAAAAATTTCTTTGTCTTTATAAAATCGTTTGGAATTCTATATATAGTTCTTTTTTAATTTTTTAGAAATTTCTTTGTGTTTTATAAAATCGTTTGGAATTCCATAGTTCTTTTTTTAATTTTTTAGAAATTTCTTTGTGTTATATAAAGACGTTTGGAATTCTATAGTTCTTTTTTTAATTTTTTAGAAATTTCTTTGTGTTTTATAGAATCTTTTGGAATTCTATAGTTCTTTTTTTTTTAATTTTTTAGAAATTTCTTTGTGTTTTATAAAATCATTTGGAATTATATAGTTCATTTTTTAATATTTTAAAAATTTCTTTCGCATGTTGTTTTTATAAAATCGCTTGGGATTCTATTTTTTATTTTTTTCATTTAATATGTTTTTCTTTTTCAGTTTTGAACGACAACTGGCAAACTAATTTACTGCCTGAATATGATTTATTGATAGTTTTTATTTCTTCGTTTGTTTAAGACTGCTGTTATGTGTTTTGTTCTTACATTAAATTGTGAATTTTATGGCTAACCTGTATATCGACCCAGCTATTAAATTTTATCCTTTTTTTATTTATTGTTTGTTTTATCTGGCTTTTTTAATGTTTTGAATTAAACGTATTTACACATCGTTTTATAGTCTATTTTTCCACGTTTTGTTTGTGTGTAACTTATCCATTAACGGAGGTCCCAAGGTAAAATGCGAAACCACTCACAAGGATTTATCGTGCTAAACATCGTGATTCGTTACATTATAAATGGTGATAAGTTGAAGGTATTTACATATGGAACAAATCACCCACTAATTGAAAAATATTGATTTTTCTTTCAGCTATGGTTAACATAATAGCAAAAGATATCATGGTGAATGGTGAAAGTATATAATACAACAACATTGAGATGAACATTGAACATTTCGATTGAACATTTAGATCAGAGTTTTCTAAATTCTATTTTTGTAATCTTTATTGTTATTTTTTTCTTATAATTAAAATAAAATATAAAATATTTCATGTTCCACTTTCGGCATAAAAATTCTATAAATCAACTATATTTAGTATAAAAAAAACTGCTAAAATTTTTTATAAAGATGATATATTTATTTATTATATGTTAGAGGATATATTTTATTATTTTTTTATTATTAATAATTTTTTTAAATAGCAGAAAAAAATGTTATTATTAATATTCTAAAGAAGGTTTTTATTTAAAAAGATATACTGCTGTTGTTTTCAAATTTCTATTCAAAATTCATTACTGTTGTTGTCACTTACCTAAAATGCTCCCCATTGAAACCGCAGTACATAGTACCCTCAGTTTCCTATTAAGAAACATGCTATACAGCACCCACATTGTGTCATCTCAATTTGGAAGGATCATTTGGTAGTAGTAACTAACGGGTTCGAATTCTCCTTCTATCTTAAAACCCAACGAAGGACTCTCTGGCTTACAGATTTATTCGCATCCGTCATCTGAATAGAAAGAGAGCCCTCTGCTGTAATACGCTTTCAAGAAGTCCTCGTCAATACGATATAATAAAATTTTATAAATTTTTATTTCAAGAAAAGGAATAAAATGTAACATCTATTAGCATACTGAAATAAAAATAAAAATAAAAAATAAAACCCTTTTTGTATTATTACTGATTTTGGAACTGTATGAAGAATCGCATTCTCTTGGAAGAAATGGAATTTTATAAAAACTACGAAAGGCAGAGACGTAGAACTCAGTGAGTAAAATTGGTTCCTTTCAGAAAACACGACGTTTGGCAAATTTCCATAAACGTTTTCCACATTTATACTACTTTATTAGAATGATAAAGTGTGCTATCAATGCAGAAAAGCGATTCCGTTAAAAAGTGAAGAATGCTGACAAAAGAATAAAATCAAAATGGAATATTTGTAATCTATTGGCCCTGATTCCAAAAATAAGACAGATTTTATTCGTAGTTCATAGGAACAAGAATATAAAATTAAGCTATATTCACATTGTTAGGATTTATAGTAGTTATTACACAGTTTACACATAAACGCATAATACACAGCACAGTTTTATACATAACTGAAATATATATATTTAATTCTTCTGTACATGTGTTTGTCACTGAACTCTAAACGATTTTAATGAATTTTATTTTGTGTGTGTGTTTGAGTGGGTCCCTGGATGGTTTAGATTTACAATTGGAACTGGTAGGTGGTGCTGAAATCCCGGGTTCTGTATATACTGTAGCACCATCTGGTACCACCACCATCATCCTAGGTACCACCACCACCATCCCTAGGTACCATATCTACACCATCCATCCTGTAGCACTATTGCCACTGAACTCCTCCTAAACGGCTTGACCAATTTTGATGAAATATTTTTGTGTTTGACAAAACATGGAGAAAGTGTTTATGCTATCCTCTTTGTTGTAAGTCGTCCAGATGGTACTACAGTGCATCGACTTCACCGTTTAACCCATCGCTGAAATTTGCTAATAATATCTGTTCAGTATTTAAAATAGTTTCACGCTATTCACATTATTGTTACACAGGCTGCTGCAACATTTCATCTTATATGCCTTTCAAACAACATGAAAATTTGTAGCACATATATTGGAACAGGAGACTATATTCGCGATATGTAATTTTCTTAATTATGAATTTTTATAGGACATCGTATGCCGGGTTTATTTATTTATTTACACACACATTACAGCAAAATTAAAATATTTTTGCATTATTAGGATATACACTGAAGTGACAAAAGTCATGGGATAGCAATATGCAAATTTTCAGATGGCAGTAGCATCGCGTAGAACAGGTATAAATGCGCAGTGCTTTCGCAGAGCTTTCATTTCTGTTCAAGTTATTCATGTGAAGAGGTTTTGACGTGTGATATAAGCAGACTTTGACGGAATGTTAGTTGAAGCTAGACGCATGGGTCATGCCATTTCGGAAATCGTTAAAATTCAACATTCCCAGATCCCACTGTGTCAGAGTATGCCGAGTATGAAATTTCAACATAACATCCCACCATGGACAGCGTAGTAGTCGACCGCCTGCACTTAACGACCGAGACCGGCGACGTCTGCAAGAGTCGTAAATTCTAACAGACAAGCAACACTGCGTCAAATAAGAAATCTGTGGGACGTACAAGGGACATGTCTGTTAGAACTGTGCGGAGAAAATTACTTTCTTGCTATTCCAGCAGAAGACCGACTCGAGTGCCTTTACTGACAGAACGACATCGCTTGCAGCGAGGGTGCGTGAGCATATCAGTTTCCCTAGATGAATGGAAAACCGTTGGTCCGTGTCACGATTTGAGTTCAAAGCTGATGGTAGGGTTCGGGTGTGGCGCAGACCCCACGAAGCCATGGACCCAAACTGTCAGCAAGGCACTGTTCAAGCTGGTGGTGGCTCCGTAATGGTGTGGGCTGTTTTTCATGGCATGGACTTGGTCCTCTGGTGCGACTGGACCGAACATTGACTGGAGCTTATGTTCAGCTACTTTCACTTGCAGCCATTCATGGACTTAATTACCCAAACAACGATGGGATTTTTATGGATGACAATGCGCCATGTCTCCGGGCCACAACTGTTCGCGATTGGTTTGAAGAACATTCTGGGCAACAACGAATGATCTGGCCACCTAGATCGCCCGACATGAATCCCATCGAGCATTTATGGGACATCATCGAGAGGTCTGTTCGTGCCCAAAATCACCTGCACTATCAACGCACAATTATGGACGTTATCAGCAATGGCTCAATATTCCTAAAGACTTCCAACGATTTTTGCATTACTTCGCCGGGCGAAAGGAGACGACACGATATTAAGAGGTATCCCATGACTTTTGTCACTTCATATATAGTAATTATAACATAGGTTATATAAACATATAACGCACAGCATGGTTTTATATAACAAGAATATATACATGCATATAATGTAGTATAATTGACTATTTGTTTTTATAAAATTAAGAATATTAAATACATTTATGTGATTTTTATATATTATATATATATATATATATATATATATATTATAAAAACAAATACTCAATTATACTACATTCTTAACAATCCATCCAACTCTATGAATGGTACTGATTTTCTAAAAGATTTTTCCTGGTTGTTTTTGTAATCAAAATCTGAGATGAAAATTTCGCATTAATTTTGAATTTACAATAAATATTCATAAAAGTGCTGTGTTAAAAAATGATTGCATTTCAAATTCAATTTTAATACTGATCATTTCGAATTTTCGCTATGAGCATGTTTTAATGAGCATAACACGTGGGGATACATTTGGCACGTTTGCACATAAGCATTTATTTTATTTATGTTAAACTAGCTTGTGGTCTGTAAATGCTGCAGTGCAATGGAAACTTTCCATCAATAGAAATCTGCATCTCTGGTTCAATGTCCAATTATTTACTTTTCCCTTTCTCTTCAAAGGAAATTGCTGAATCAGACTTTTGCTGAGTAAGCAAATACAGTGTTAGCTTTAATGAATCGCAATTCAATTATCCTTTTTTTTTTTTTTTTTTTTTTTTTTTTTTTTGGAAGCAGGATTAGAAATTTAAAGCATTTTAAAGATTCTTCATGTACTTTATACCGGAATTTTTTCCTTCATTAATGTACTTCAATTATGTAAAAACTTTACTTTAGTGTCTTAATTAATTAATGTCTTTAAATTAGATTATTTTTCTTATTTTAAATATCTTTTATTTTTATTTGAAAAATAAATACATTTCAATTTTGAGAAGTTGATATGAAACTATGACTGCCATTTAGATACTAAATAATTTTAAAATATAAAAAAGACAAAAATCGCTAAATGAGGATTTGTCGTCAAAAATCTTTTCACCAAAATGCGCCAAGAAAAGGGTTGCGATTGTAAGTGAAGTGAATTACAAACAGTAAAAGAAATCTGGGTAACTACATTTGGTGACTAATCATTCAGTTGTCGCCACAAGAAAGGCGTCAAATCCCAGCGGCACCTATTTGCGATATGGCCAAAATCTGAACTTTTCAATAAAAAAAATTACAGTTATGTATTTGATAAATGAAGCCAAATAGGTAAATAATTTTTTTCCACATTTTCTAATGACGACATTTTAAGATTAAAATGATACAAATATAATATTGAATTGTAAATCATGTACATTTTTACATGCAATTAACAAGCCTGATTTTATCAGCCTTGCAACTAGCATTTCTAAATTAGTTTACTGAAAAATTTTTTTTTTTTTTTTTTCGATTAAGAATCTTTACTCTTGTAATTTTCAGGTGATTTAATGTACATAAAATTCCAATTAAGAATAAATATCAAGAAGATAGATGTTAACTTTAAGGGCTTCGGGTGAGTGATTGAATCGTGTCTCGCTTCTTGTGTTACACTGTCAAATCATCCATAAAAACATGTACTATGTTAAAAAAAGTTAAATGTTAAAAAATACTTTTTAAAATTCCATGTTAATTAGAGAAAAAGAAAAAAAAAAATTATGTCCAGTAATTGACTAAATATACCCTATTCTGGGGTCATTGGTAATGCTTCCAGTTAAGCACAGGCTCGAATCATTTGCAGATGCCCATTGGAGTCACTGCTTTTAGGACGTAAAGACTCGATAGCATTTATAACTGCTTATATGATTTGTTTCGACAGAGATGGTGAGAGTTTTCAAGGCTTTCTCTCATACATCCCGTCAATGCAGGACAGTTACTCCCAAATATCCTTCCGGAAAGTTTCATTGCCCTTAGTTATTCATGGCACATGAGGTCCCCGATGTAAAAAAAAATAATAAATAAAAAAATTATTAAAAAAATCATGACAGTAGAACTATTTATTGAATTATGTATAGATATATATTAAAAACATTTATCTTCATAAAAAAATTTTTAAAAATAATACATATTTTGTTAAAAAAACAAAAAACAATTATGATAGAAGAACTGAATAGCATTAAAATGGAGGGATCTATATCTATCTATATATAGGACCAGAAGGGTCAGTGGCTAGCGCTCTGGCTCTCCGTACCACAGGTTTCGGGTTCGAGTCCCGGCGGTGCCATTGATGTTTTGTAGTGTCCACTTTAAACCCTAGGTCCCGGTCCTAATAGGATCGTAGAGCGTTGAGGGGGCATTGTTACTCCGCGTCCGTGGCTTATCTCCAAGTTGCACGCGCCCCCTGGGTAATGCAAAATGAGTAACGTCTGTGCAGCGCTTGCCTTAAGGCATCAAGACCATGCCGTCTAAGTGTTTGCCAGCTGCGTTAGAACAAAATATATATATATATATATATATATATATATATATATATTAAAAACACTTATCTTCATAAATAAAACGTTAAAAAATAATATATATAACTTAAAAACACTTTTCTCAATAAAGAAAAAAAATGTTAAATATTATCTCGTAAATAATATATATATATATATAAATACCAATCATGATAGAAGAACTGATCAGCATTAAAATTGAGAGAATTAAATTGAAATATAACAATAACAATATAAATCACAAACACTTATTTCGTTGATAAATACGTTACTAAATTTCCTTATGGCAAATAGAAATTTTTTTAACTTTATGACCATTTTATCAGAAGCATTAGCTTAAAAAAAACCACATAAAATCATCGCGCTTTATATAAAAAAAAAACCCATGAATCATTGATGTAATTATTTTACCATTAACCATTGCTTTTTTTCTGCTTTTACTTACGCAAGTAACAAATTCAGTTGAAGTTAATTGAGTTTACATGAAAAGTAAAATTTGAAAAAATGCTTTTTTTTTACCCTTCTTTTTCTTTCTTTCTTTTTTTCCCTATGGCGAAAGATTAAATAATAAAATTTATTTTCTTAAAACAACCGTCCAAAAAAAACATTAATAAATTATTCTCTTTTTCAGTTACAAAATGATTCTTTTTTAATGTCAACAAGGTTCTATTTAAATACAGATTACATTTTTTTTCTTCTTTTGAATTTTGAGTAATTTCACAACATATAAAAGAAAGGACGTTCAAAAGGGTTTCTTATTTGCATGATTACATTATATATAAATGATGCTCAGTTGTTTCACAGAATGTGAGATATTTATACGGATTAAATTTTCTTTCTTACATGCAATGTCTCCCAAAAAGTGTTCATATACTTACGAATTTCAAAGAAATACTGCTGTATCCATTAGTAAAATTAATATTTCAGAATGAGAATTTTTAATAATATCTTATAACTTTTTCTCAACAAAACAGTATTAAATATTTTAATAACATTAATTTTTTTGCAATTAAATACCAAACAATATTTATCTCACAAAACAATAGTGGTTAGCGCTCTGGCGCTCGGTACCCAGGTTTTCGGGTTCAAAGTCCCGGCGGTGCCATGGTTGTTTGTAGTGGTTCGAAACACTTTAAAAAGTAGGTCCCACAAGGATGCAGAGCGTTCATACTCCGCGTCCGTGGCTTGTCTTCAAGTTACGCGTCCCTGGGTAAAAAGTTTCTGCAGCACTTCTTAAGGCATCCAAAAGATCAAGCTGTCTTGTCTGCCAGTTGCATTAGAAGAAAAAAATCTCACAAATGTGTTCATACTCTTAAAAAAAATCACTCTATAATATTTTAGTAGTACAATTAGTTATTAGTTTTATACGTATAGCATAAACAACAGCTTTTAAACGTTTGGTCAAAAGAGTGGATTTTTTTAGTTAACTTTCTACATGAATTGTGTTCTCTTATTTTTTTATCATTATTATTTTTAAATCGATTTTCGTTTCATACGATATGTTATTCAAGCGCGATAAATCAGTGTCTACTTTTATAATTTTTGCCTGTTTTCTAATGCAACTATTTTTATTAAAGACAGCATTCTAGCCTGACTCCTTGTTTAAAAAATTTATTATTTTAATAAAATACCCAGTAATTCCATTCATAATTTTAATACTTCCTGAATTTTTTTAAACATCAGAGATCTCCTATTCTACCCTACACAAAAATGGGTACTTACATATTAACGATACCTTGGCGACAGTTGCGGCAATAGCGCACGCGCCAACCTCGGCTACAGATTTGGCGGTTTTTTATTATTCAGTTTTATATTAGGCCGTTAGATTGGCGACAAAAAACCGCCAAAGTCTATCGCCAAGGTATCGTTAATACGTAAGTAACCAAAAATGCGACATTTGTTCCTGCAACTACCACAGTGCTGTTCCGCCATATATAATTAATAGAGACAAAAACATCCAGTTTAAGACATGGAAAAGGGACAAAATACTAAGTGTAATGTAGTATAGTAATTAGTGTTAGTTATTTGAATAAAAAAATGTAGTTATTTAAGTGAAAAAAAATGTAGTGCAGTAGTTAGTGTGTGTAGTTATTTAAGTATAAATGTAGTGTAATGGTAATTGTGTAATAATGTAGTTATTTAAATATAAAAATGTACTGTAGTAGTTAGTGTGTAGTTAAAATATAAAATGTACTGTAGTAGTTAGTGTGTAGTTAAAATATAAAAATGTAGTGTAGTAGTTAGACATATGTGGTGCAAAGGAATTTTAAAGAAAAAAAGTTTAATAGTTATAAAGTACTTTTTTCAGCAATTTTCTTTCAATATTATGTAATTTAAAATTTTAATTATTAAAAATTTAAATTATTTTTTATTGTAATTAAAGTTTCACAGTAATTACCTTTCTCCCCTATTGCACCCTGTGTTTGAATCCATCTCACTTGATAACTCGCCGAATTTTCCCTTTTTGGAGTATTAACTGTCTCCCATTTGCCTACTGTATGAGGAAAATCCGAAAAGACTACTATATAGAATGATTTTATACACGATGTCATAGTAGCCATTGAATTAGCTTTCTAAAATTAAGAATAGCAACGGTTTTCACCAAGGAAAGCTGTTAGCGGTTCAGAATCCACGTTAAACCTTGGGTCCCGGTCTAATTAGCCTGAAGTGTGCGCAGAAATGACCTTAGAGGGACAAACCAAGCAAAACCAAGGGAAGCAAATCCGAATCCTCCAGGATGTTAGCTGAATGTGTTATCACAGTATCAGGAATCATTGACGAGTGAAAAATTCGGTCGTGAGAGACTTCAGTGGATTTTCCATAAAATCTGGATCGAAATCTTACCAACTCGAAATGTTGCTTGAATTTATTGGTGCTCGATGACCGCCGCTGCAATTCATTTTTTGTTAGTCAATGTGTAAAACGTTATTTTTCAATCATCCCCATAAAATTTATCTCTCCTTCCTCGCATTTTTACCATGAAATCTCGGAAAGCTAGGCTCTCTCTTTTGTAATTGCAAAATATAGACTTTTAGCTGTTGTGCTACATTGGTCCTCATGCTCCAATTATAGATACCATGATCGGACATTAATAGAAAGGACATTGCCTTCCCCAAGGACATTAAGATTACTGAATCTCGCTAAGCCAGTACTTAGGATAAGTATTAAAGTATCTATCGCTTGCATATATATATCCAAGTAGCTTGAATATATGTCAGCTTGCAATGTCTAAAATATCGTCGTTTTCTGGTTTGTAGAAAGCTTAATGGTGCAACACACGCCAGTAGCTGATCTGAAATTTCACATCTTTTGCGTCTTCACCAACCAACTAACTACCCGGTACTAAAAATCCATGTTGGACTACTTAGCGTGCTGCCTACTGGCAAATTTCTAAAACAGAAGATATTTTCTATTTATGGGAGTAGGTTGTCACCCTAATGTCCAATGCCTCTGCAGTCGTATTAGACTGGGGCCTATTGTTTAAAGTGGATTCCGAACGACTACAAACATGATCCATGGCACTGCAGGGACTCGTACTCGAAAACTGTAACATCGAACTCCAGAGCGCCAATCACTCGTCCATCGAGCACACTCTTGTTCACCAAGCCTAATAAAATTACCAAGCGATCACAAAGTGTTACAAAGATTATTAAAAACTGCTCCTAAAGCACGAGTTGGAAGATTTGTTAAAAGTCAATGTACTCAATTTAATATCCCTACCATCCAATCTCTCATCCCAACCATCTGCTTTCGTTTAGATGTAAACAGGTGATAATGAAATGGAATAAAATTATTAACATTTAAAAGATGCTTAAAAATAAATAATTAAATAAAATCCTTCTTCGAATTTAACTCAAACCCTATTTCCACTCGCATTTTCTATATAGATAATCCCATTTCCACATACGGGGTAAGTAAGTGCACTGTAACCTTCTTCTTTCTCTTTTAAGAGATTCTTCTTCAACTTCCACCCACTCTGCTCACAGCAAAAAAGATTTACTTTTTATGCTGTGATTCTTTAATACCCGGTCGGTCTTATTTGCAGAAGAACTTGAATCTATGATGTTGTTAAAAATATCCCTTTTCGTTGAGTCACATGGGGAGTAAATGGCAGAATCCATCCATGTGAAAAAGCCCACTCTCTCTCTCTCCCTTGCTTAAATGCTCCCAGTCCATTGACTGCCGTGGGAGATTGTAGTAGTTGGATCCGTTTGTCATTGGGAGGAGGGAAAAGAAAGAAGGAATGAGTGCTCTTGTAGTCATCTGCACCGAGAACAAGAAAGGGAAGTTTCCTATTGCCATAAATCATTTCTTTAATGACATGCACATCTCGCTTGACGGGCTGTTGTCTTCCTTCGGGACTCTTCAAAGCAAGGAGGGAGTTCTTTTGTTCTTGTTTATTTCATTAGATTCGAATGGGTTCTCGCCATCGATCGAACAGAAATCGAAAACCCAGACGGCATAGTAGATTCGCATGAATGTTTCACTTCAAAATAGATTTTTATGAAGAGAAACAACCAATGCAATA
>BPLR01019973.1:0-62991 GCA_021605095.1 Caerostris extrusa
GCTGTATTCCATGATTTTGCAGATATGTAACAAATTCCTATTGGCTAATTGGAAAAAAAAAAAAAAAATACACGCAAAACTTCATATCCTATTGATGCTGACAAAATTTTACTATTTTAAATTGTCAAAATGAATCAAATTCCATTCATGGAAACCTGCTAATGTTTGAACCGAAAGACGGGCACAAGTCATAGTGGAATGAACTCTTTTCTTTTTCAAAAATTCCTTTTAATGTTTTTAATTTTTTAAAAATGCAAACTTTATTTCGGCCAAATATTGGTGAGAGAAGAAAAAAATAATTATCTTTTTCTTTATCACATTCACCAAATGTTATTAGTGAAAAAAAACCCTTTTAGTTATATCTATTAAGATTTTCTAATCATTAATCTTCTTAAAACAAACTACAGTTGTCGACGGCCTAGAACATCGGCCTAAGAATAATTATTAATGGATTAATTTATTTAAAAGCATCTGATAATTTTTATTCGAACTGATAAAAATATATAAAGCAGCCATTAGTCGGTCACGATTTTATGTCACGTTTTCATGTAATGCATGAAATTTTCTTCATTTTTTATCTATTGATGATCCTTCTTCATTAACAACAAGCCCATGATGGGTCAATGCCATCTACCTATTGGCAGATTTTCGAAAGTTGGGGAGTAATGTTTCCTTTTAAAGGTAAGTTGTCCAGCCCCTATTTCAATAGTCATATTAGACCGGGACCTACTGCAAAAGGCTACAAGCATCTACGAACCACTACAAACATCCATTGTGCACCACTTGAACTAGAACCCAGAAACTTGTGGCACCGAACGATTTATAATCCTTAGTTAACATTAAATAAGCATTATTCAAATTGTTACAATAGGAGAAAAACACAGGGGTAGGAATTTTTATTTTATATCCTTAAAGAACTTGCATTCAATACTTCTGTAAAGTGGGGCCTGATGGGCGAGTGTGTCTGGCTTCTCGGTGCCATTGTTATTTGTAGGGGTCGGAATCCACTTTAAGTTAGTGTCGGTGTTACTCGCGTCCGCGTAACGCTATCTTCGCTTCACCGTGCCCCCTGGATAGTGCTAAATGGTAACAGCATTCGTTGATTGCGGCTCACAGGGACCTGATTCAATACCACAATCCTTAACACTACAATTGTATATAAATATATATATATTTCTGCAAAGTTACAAATCGTAGAGAATGCCAACCAAAAAAATTTTTTTTTTTCCCCTTAAAAGTCAAATAATAGGGCCTGATTGCCGAGTAATTAGCATTTCAGTGCCAAAGGTTTCAAAGTTCTAATCCCCAGCGGTACCTTGGATAGTGGTAATCCACTTTAAACTGTGGTAAGGTCCCGGCCTAATATGACTACAGCCAGAGCATTGGGCGTGACAACCTAACCCGTAAAAAAAAAAAACTG
The DNA here is from genome assembly GCA_021605095.1 of Caerostris extrusa. Classification (NCBI taxonomy): domain Eukaryota; kingdom Metazoa; phylum Arthropoda; class Arachnida; order Araneae; family Araneidae; genus Caerostris; species Caerostris extrusa. The sequence goes on from BPLR01019973.1 coordinate 1,421, forward strand.
AATCTGCCAGTAGGCAGATAGTAGTGGCCCTTGGGGTTGTTGCACCACTGATGATGAAAAGTCAAATAATGCCAGTAAACCTATACTATATAAATAGACTTATAAATGCAATGCTTAAATTCAAGAAACTGTTTATGTTTTTGAAGAAAATGTCAGAGAAAATTTCTGTATAATTTTTACATAAAATTCGAAGTACTCTGTATTATTACTTTTACTTTTAAACACGTATTTAAAATCAGCAGTTTTTAAACTTTACAAAATGCCAACAATATTTGAAAATTTATAAAATAGCATACTTTAGTTTAATTGCATAGTATTTCAATATTAGAATTCAGCATTTATTTCTAAAACATGTATATGCAAATATCAGTCAAAACTGCTAGCCTGAAATATATGTTATTATATTTTGGGATGTAAAAGCGACACAATGCCTTGAAATAGCACACATATCTTAACATACCTTGAAAAGGTACCTTCTGTTAGACATTGTATGTTGGACATAACGAGCCATGATTTTTAACAAGAAGGCCAGCGGTGTTCTCAATCATTAAATCACAGTTGTTGCGGAAATCTCTAATCAATTGCAGGCGGTCATTGGTAAAGGAAATTCAAACCAATATCTACTTTAAAAAAAAAAAAAAAATTTATTTTAAAAATTTTTTAATAAAAAAAATTAGTTTTTGTTAACATTTTTAGTAAAGCAATGTCAAAACCACAAATCATTAAGAAGCATTAAATATAACAAAGATAAAAATGGAGTTAAATATGAAAAATAGATAACCAAACAATAACTATCATATAATATTTAATTGCTTCCTTAGTAATTTCAGCAAAAATATTGTAAGGATATTTTTTAAAATAATTTTTTCGTATTTATTAACAAAACAAAACTTTTACTAACTGTATATTGATTTGGCATTTAATATTCAAATACAAACTTTAAATTAGAGGGATAGAAAAGCATAATTTTTATTTATATTATTATATTTTAACAATATTCTTAAATTATTTGTCTTTTTCTAGCTTCTTAATAATAATAAAAATTTGGCATAATTAATTATTGCATAGAACTACAATTATAAATGGAAATGAAGATACCGTTAATAAAGGTTTTGGTTTGTCACTCTACGGTCACCTTGTGCACACTAAGGCTAAACAGACCAGGACCTACAGTTTAAAATGTTCCAAACCACTCACAAATAAATGCCACCGCCAGGACCCAAACCTGAAGCATGTGATACCTTAAGACTAGAGCTCTCTCTAGCCACTTGGCCACATTAAGTGAAGGAGCATCAATAAGCGCTCCTCCATTTGAAAATAATCTTGGGACCTTTTCGTATGGTAATAGGCACAGATTATTATCATTATTAGATTACTAACTATTACCAATTTTGTATAGTAATAGTCTTAGGTAGAAACTTGTTACCAGTTTTTTATTCAGAAACTGAACTTTCTTAAATAAGAAATTTAAAAAAAAAAATTTCTTTTTAATAAAAATAGTCTTTTCTAATAGAGAATCAACTTTCAATAATAATTATATATATTTATTTAGCATAATAATAATTCATGAAACTGGTGGTTCTTCCTTATTAATGAATTACCACACTATAAATGAAACCATAATTAATCATATAAAACGAACCCTGATGATTGAAAAAAAAAAAAAAAAAGGTAGTGTAAATGTAATGAGATTTAAATAAATGAGACAAAATAGAAAAATTGGAAATGAATTTTTATTATGATTGTAAAATTTACAACTGCTTTTTAAGCTCTATGATCAATGCAATTAAAGAAATGATGTAAAATAATTATAGATTTATACTTATATAAACATACAACTATATATGAATTGAAAATCTTTTATCAATCAAAATTTGAATCTGTTACACGAGACATTAAGTAAAGTAAGATTTCTTGGTAAACAATAAATAAGCAGTTAAATATTACATCCATATATAAAACAGAATTATTTTATAATAAAAAATACAAAATTATACTAGAAACCATTTCTTGAGATCCATCAACTCCAAGCTTTGATGTAATATAACAATATAAATAAGTATCAATACAAGCTTAAATGCCATTCTCAAATTTTTACAACCTCCACCTTGTAAAATAAATTATGAATAGCTCATCCTTAAATATTAATGAACACTTAAAATTGTTTTAATACTAAATGAAATAAATACCATCTTCAGTTACAGTAAATTTCTTAATTGTATAAAACATTCACCATAATAACCAGTTCATTTATTTGCATCCTAAGAGAAAACACACACAGTAACTCTTGTAAAGATTCTCTAAAAATATAAATATATATATGCAGATTGGCAGTGGTAAGTTTAACTTCTTCCAAATCCTGACTATTACCGTGCTCACGCATGGTATCTGAGCCCGATGTTTGAAGAATATGCAAAAAAACTAATTTAAAATACTATACATAAGGATTTTTGTTTTCATAAGTATATAGAAGATAGCTATGCAATATAAATATCTAGTAGTATATAAACATTATATTACATATTATATGACATAATGGATGTAGTATACAAGCTAATGCTTAAGTGATTGAGCATTGATAAAATGGAGATGTTCTCATTCTACAATGAATTGTAGAACCATCAATATAAGCTAGAAATTAAAGTACATTAAATTTCACATAGTAGCAATCCTGATTATAAACACAAACATTAAAATATAAATGATATTTATTTTTTTATATACAGTAACGATATATAACCAAAGATAGTTGATAATAATAAAATTAATTTGTGGATCAATATCTCCAGAAAGTAAACATATCTTTTGCCACAATGAAATAATGCATAAGATAAATATTTAATATTATGCTTATAAAAATGTTTTCCCTATACATTGTCCTACCATAGACACTCACAACTGATTACTGTTGATTCACAGTAAACAAGATAAAAAAAAAAACGAAATTAATATTCTTAATGAGACATTGAAAAATCACCATCTTCTAACACAATCCTCATGATTCTGACTATCCACTGTTCAATGAATTTCTATAGCTAAAATTTTGAATAATTGATACAAATAGAGAATAATACAGATTTCTTTTTTGCGTCTTCAAAAATATAATTCTTCCTAATTTTAAGAAATTTTATATTTTTGCCCTTAAATATGGGGATTATTTGCTTTTACAATCAATCAGGCATTTTCAGAAGTGGTAAAAATATGAAGATTTAACACTAAAAAAATAAACTACTTTAAAGAGTAAGACATCCAGCTAGAATCTGTTCAATAGGACCATACATTACTGTTCAGGACATATCTGAAAATACATATGAAATTTTAAAATGCACTAAATATATTTAAAGAACTTTTATTGATGATCATTTTATTTTCTTTCGACTCCTTTGCCCACTTCAGGTTTCATAGTTCTAATCATTAATTTGTATATATATATATATATTTTGTGATCAGTTTTATATGAATTGTATATTTAAGGTTCCACAAACAAAAGATTAATAAAAAATTATGTGCCATAGATTTCGCAACAGATAAAATGTGGATTTTAGGACAGCTTCATCTAAAAGGTCAAATAATTTACAAAATGCATTACTTATCTTTCTTTTCTTTTTTTTTTTTATATGCAGTAATAATCTGAACTACCAAAGTTGGACTATTGAAATTATATTCCTTATAACTTTTTATTTTTAATGAGTTGCTATTACAAAACAGCAATTTAATTTACTGATAGTATGTTTTTATATTGTATAATTTTTTGTACAAAATTTTAAGATTTGCATCTTACTGTTTATATTAATGAGAGTACAATAATTTGACATATTTTATATTTGAAAACCATGAGGTAGCATAAGGCTAAGATTAATCCAATCAGCAAAAATAACATAAAAACATAATTTTAAAATTGAACACATAATTTCTCATATCTCACTCAATTATCTATGCTTAAAAATGAACTTCAATTAGTAGATTGAAAATCTTAATTAAATTCTAATAAAACTCAAGGTTTGGTTTGTAGTTCGTTATTTTGTGCATACTTTGAGGCTAATTAGACCAGGACCAACAGTTTAACATGGATTCCAAACCACTCACAAACATCTATATTTACTGTCAGGATTCAAACCTAAACCTGTGTGGAAACTCAAGGAGAAGAAATTGTTGAAAATAAGATACCATGATTCATTAATATTTAACAATGTCTACAAAGAAACAAATGCTTCAATCTTCTAAAAACTATAATTTAGTGGAAAACATTTTCTCTGATCATCCATAATTTAAATTCTTTGTATCATTGAAGATGAAAAAAAATATTATGATTGATTTTATACCTTAGGTAAAAAAGAGTTATAAAATACTAATTATATCCATTATGTTTAAGATAGAAAAATAACCCTTCTCTAATCGTCATTTCAAAATATATGATGCAAGATTATTTTAACCCTATCCCTTATTATTTATACAGGTTAAATAGACAGTCATTTACAACATTATAGGTTTTGGAGTGGTATAAATGGGGAGATTTTATAATTAAATTTAAGCCTACTAACATTCTACTGTTCTCTAGAATCTAGATTTTTACTTTTAATTCTTATATTCAAATGTAAAAAGCCACCCATAACAATAATACTAGCCTTAGACACACTGTTCATTCCAAAACATAATAGTTTTAATGAAACAACAGAATACAATAAAATATTTCACAGTTCAATTATGAATAACTGATAGGCTAATCATTCACAACACTAATTCTGATATAGCATTTACTAAATTATCCTGATTTAACTAAATGGGTTTGAAATATTTCATAATAATGTAGGTCTGCTCATTTCCTTTGTTTGATCATAACATTTAAACTTTTAATTTGGCAAATTGAAAAACCAATTACCCTAATAGCAATACTGATAATGGGATCCTTATGAATATTTGAGAACTATTTAGATAAAATAGATGTAATATGAAACCTCCCTTAATCATGCCAAGCTACTATTTCCTGTGGACATTATATTCAGTGTTTTTAACAGATGTATTAAAATGTTGAATTATTGATAAAATCTAATTATAGATAAAAGCGATGCAATACTATAAAACATTTCACAGCTAAATCAAGAAGTTTTTAGTTGATTCATATAAATATTAATAGATTATTTCGGTATCTCTACTGATTCAGTACTATGTACTTCAAATACAAGATTAGACAGTAGTTAAATTTAAGAAAGATTTAGTTTCTTTTAAATAAAAACTAAAAAAGAGACATCATTGCAACAATGATACTGCATTCACCTATAATGCTCAAACAGGAAATTGAACAATGGGTAAGACATTCATTTTATTTAGTTACTTAATAGGAAACTAAGTACTGATAACAGTAATATTGGCACTATATAAGAACCCTAAAAAAATTACCTTTACCTTTGAATTTTCTGAATTACATATTAAATTTTTGAAAATTATGCATAAAATCAATTAGAATCCTCTGTACACACATACCTATACATCCAAATAGCAATATAAAATTTGAAGAAAACATTACATGATCCACTAGTATGAAATTTTTGCCAATGCCTTAAAAAACTCATTAGAACTATTAAAGCATTTTTTATCTCAAGAGATGGATAAGTACACATTTTTAGAAAAGATATTTATATATATTTATTTTTATCATATGCATGAAATTTTTAGCAAGGATAGCCTCAAATTTTCGATACTTTCTGAAATTTCGGTCCACAATCATACTTGACATTAATTACAACTACAATTAGGAATTCTAGTATAATCAGGAATAAATCAATTTCTTTGTTATGTGAATTTAAAAGAAACTATTCATAACAATAACATTTATGCTATACTGAGATCTCAAGTAAGACATTCAAACAGAAAATCATATTTCTAGAATACCAACTTTATTAAGTAAATATTTAAAATCAACCGTTCACAACAGTAGTTCTGAGGCTCATGCTATATTTATCAGTGTATTAAAAATATCAAAGTAAAAATTAGATTACAGAGGAGAAAATGAAACTTATTTCTAATGAAAATTAAGCCTACATATTTTTACCTTTTCTTTTTACATTGATATCAAGCAGAAAAAACTGACTAAAATGATTAAAGTAGGACTCAAATTTAGATTAACTAATAAATGATTAATTTCTGCTATAAAACAATATATATTATTATGTACTTTTGATACAAAAATAATTTACTTTCAAGATATTATTTCTAATAGATAATAACAACACACAAAATTATAATGATTAGGTTTTGACTGTTAGGGTTGGTTTGAAAATAAAGAAAATTTATTTTTAAGTAAAATATATTCTGACTAATTGTGAAAAAACACATATATCATTTAATTGATGAAGTAAAAAAATGGCAGTCACAGAAGTCAAATATTTAGCACCACAGATACAAAACTAATTTGGCATTTAAAGATTAATGGTAGAACAATGTATTTTAGATAAATCCATAATTACCTATATCTCAGCAAACATTACCTAAATCATTCATCAATACCCAATTGTTTATATTTATTATTAATATAACTGTTCATTGTATTTATTGCTGCAATATTCAAATTTTATGAAAAGTTAATGATTCAAATTTTTGCGTTATACATGAAAAATTTATAAATTATGAATTATTTTTAAAAAAATGACTTAATACAACAACCAAATGTTTTTGTAGCTGGGAAGTTTTTAAAATGTACTAGTTGTGAAATATATTATATTCAATTTATCTTTGAAGCCAATTTTTCAGTATAATGTAAAATATGCCCATTTACTTATAATTAAAGTGTCTCTAAATTACTCCAAAAATCAATTATATTTTGCATATTTAATGACAACTATTATTATTACGGATAGATTGAATTAAAAATCATTACACAATATTTCTAAAATACAGTTATCTCTCTTTAATTCGGCATGTTCAGAACCGTGGTTGTGCTGTATGAGCAATTTTGCTGGATTGGTAATATAGTTTTAAGGAAGATATGAAAGATAAAGTACTCTAGATAAAAATTTATATGAATAAAAATGCACATATTTAATGCATAACACTATACTGACACCACAGCACTACGCTAAACACTGGGCAAAAATGCGAGCAGCACTGTGTCACCATCTTGTGGCCAAGATCAACAAATGTCTGAATCCATACGAAAGTGAAGGCACAATCGGTACAAGATTATAGAATGTACCAAACTATTCAATGCCAGATTAAAGAAAGATACTGTACAAGCAGAAATGGATTCAAGTATTTATACCATTCATTTATCATTTCATCAATCATAACATGAGCAATTATTAACAGGTTATGCAAAAAGTCGTAAAAATATATATACATATTTTTATTAATATATATTATAAATGATACTTTAAACAAATTGACTAAATAATTGTTTATTTCCCGACTGTTCATGAAAAAATATTTCAAAAGATAAAAACAATACATAAATCAAAGTCTTAATGATAACTAAATTCTTTACGAAAAATAGTATTTTATGTATTTCTATCCACAATATAAAAATGAAATATTTGAAATAACATGAGATGAAACCCTTTATACAATTATGTAACATTGATTAAGTTATGTGGTGTTTTTAAGAATACTATGTACAAAGATAACACTGATTTCCTCATACATAGCACAAGAGGAAAACAGTCAAAAGGCCTTTATATATCCATGCACACGCATTCAAAAAAGATATATATTCACTTATATATTGGCTCTGTATTTCATTTCCTCATACATTTTCCCAATATGAGTATTTCATGTACAAATTACATTTGTACATAAAGTTGTTTGAGATATTAGGATATAGAAAAAATTATATGTTTCAGTGGAAAAATTAAACAATTTAAAATAATTTTCAAGTTTTTAACAATTGAAGATCAGAGTAAGGCAAAAGAATTTCTATCTGTTACGTTTCAAGAAATGCTTTTCTAATTAATGCTAAGTAAATAACATGGTTTTTATAAAAGGCACGCATTCTTTATAAAAACTTCAACAATTATATTACATTACTTTATCACTAATATTTTGCTATTTTATAATAATCAATACTAAAGCCTATACTAATTAGGAATAATAATTACTAATCAATAATATAAAAGTATTATTTAACACGAAGAAAGCATACTTCGAAGTTTGAGAAATTTATAAAGATTTGTTTCGTCACTTCGTATAGAAAAGTAATTAGAATGCTATTCAAATAATGTAATGATTCAACCAATTTCATAAAATACAAATATAATAAACAGTACATCTTATTACAACAAATGTTTTACAAAATTTATTTCCAAGCTTAAAAATTGATAAGACTTTTTCCTTTTTTGAAAGGAAATATAATTAGATATATTTATTCATTATTAATTTTTATAAAGCAAGTATAATAAACTGTACATCTTAATAACATAAGTTTTAACAAGATTTATAAAAAAATTACAATAAAATAACTTAAAAGTTTTGTTTTCATAAAATGATGTATGATTTCTTTTATAGGGAAATAGCACTTTTATAAATTAATATACTTAGGTTCAGCATGTTTCTTAATTTATGATATTAGCACTCATCCCTGAGCCAATGATTGCTACTGATGTATGAATCTGAATTTTTAGTGATTAAAAACAATGTTTTATTTTCTTATTAAAAAAAAAAAAAGGCTAAAACTGAAATGCTTTCCACTGTAATATCTCAGTTCTATGAAATTGAAGTGCTTTAAATATATGCATATAAAGATTTAACATTCATGCATATTTCTATTTTAGAAATATCCATGATAACAAGTGAATATCAGAAAAGATAAAGGCAAGTTCGAATTACTTAGATCGAATTAAATGTGCAGTAAGCAAACAAACTTAACGGCGATGAAATTTATCTTGCTATAACATCTCACTTTATGATTGTCCAAGTTCTTCTTTCATACTTCTAATTTGGGATATTAATTTCAAAGCTGGACCAAGTTTCATGCACATTGCTGTCATAAGATGATCTTCTTTCAACAAAAGTAAAGCTTGTCCATCTATTTCTTGTGATTTAAATGTGTCAGCATAATCAGAGCAACCAGGAAGATTCTGTATAAACTCAAACACATCTTGGACCTTAATTAAAACATTTTAAAATTTAAAAAGACATACATAAAAAAATTACAATTGATTAATTTAAAATGGAAATATACATAAATTCCACTAAAAAAATATAATATAATATAAATAATCAAGAATGGAAAAAATGTATAATTTGTTTAGTTTAAAATTATACAATCATATAAACATGCATATAAAAAATTTTAAATTATGCAAATATGTTATTAATAAACAAAATACTATCTATTATATATCAATTTTCTAAACACTCGCACCTCTTTCTATGCAAATTAGGCGATAAAAAATAATTTTGTATGTTATTTTATTCACTTTTACACAATCAGCCCAGTATAAATAAGGAAAAATTTCAGAAAATTAGTAAAAGTTTAAAATTAACATAGCATAGTCAATAATTTTTTCACATGTAATTTTTAAGAGTATGAGATTTAGATGTACTAGGTGTTTATTTCTAAATAGTGCTAAACATCGTTTGACTGAATCCATTTTTTACAAAATGAGGAAGGGGGAGAATTTTTTTTTTCTAAAATAAGCATGGTGATGCTTTCTTAACATCTTGAAAATTTAAATTTCCTTTCATAAAAATTTTATTAATTAAATTATTTTTATTATTCTAAGAAAAAGGGCATTCTTGGTAACTATTAAAAAACTTATATTTCTACAGAATAACTATATAAATTTGCACGCATGTTACTTTTTTTCTTTTAAATATTCCTACATTATAAAAAATCTTTATCCAGTTATTTAAAAATAGTGAATTATTACAGCCAATTTTAAACCATTTTAATTTTTAGACAATTTTTAAACTCATAATAATTCTTAACTATATCAAAAATTAAGTAAACATAACTTACTGTCCATTTATTTGGCAATTTGTTTGTTACATCAGATTCGGTTTTGATTATCTCAACATCTGTTTTTTCAACTTCCATTGAAGTTTGATGTGGACTATCTGAAGGAGCTTCAGAATGTTCTTCTTCAGTTTTGTTAGAAACTGTAGATTCATCATCAGGAGCAGAAATATTTTCTTCAACTCTCGTTGTGTTCATCTCTTCATCCTCAATACGTGGCTGAACATTAAAACATTTATAATATGCTATTATAATAACCAGTAACAATAAGAAAAATATTTCTAAACCTTAATACATTTGAGAACTGCGAGATATATAATTTAAAATCAAAGCCTACTGATTGAAAACATGCACAATCTTGAATGAGCAAATGTAGTTTAAAAAATAAATTAATATGGAAATCAAACTTATCCACAAGAATAAAATGTTCAATCTTAAATGCTGCAAAAAAAATTTTTTAAGGAGAAGTCGTTCTTTTTTTTTTTTTTTTTTTTTAAATATATTTTGACACCAAAATTAAATAGTTTTAATACTTACATATTTTATATTGACAAAACAACCTTGAATTCCTATTATATTATTACAACATATTATAAATATTACTAAGCCATTCTTTTAAAAATTTTAGTAAACCAATTACCTGTTTTCGTAAACCTTTCCTGCCTCTAAACATTTTCCTTTTACGACCAGGACCTCCTAAAAAGTTGATATAGTTTACTTTTTCATTATATAAATACACAATGGTGACTGATGTAATATAATATTAATCAAATCAGCAGGGTCATTTTTAATAATAGATTCAATGGTTAATTAATTTTGAAGGAAAAAGGCATCAGTTAAAAGGTAAACTTGATGAAAAAAAGTTACAATGCTTAACACATTAGAAAGGGAATTAGTGAAAAAAATTTAAAAACATCTTTTGTAGATTTATTTATTAAGAACATATAAGTAGAGTTTGGGGAATATAATTTTGAACTTTTCACATTAACTAACTCCATCACTGAAACAGGGGGAGGGGGGGAAACTGTAAGGAAATAAAAAATTTGAAGTACTTTCAATTATTTCAAAGGCTATTTTTCAGAGGTAATAAATTTGATATTTATTACAGAAAATCGCCACACATTTAAAAAAAAAAATGAAGATTAAGAGTATTTTGCAGCACAAGCAATTTTTAACAAACAAAAGGGGGGGAGGAGACGGAGAAGTAGTGACACAATTTTTAAACAAAGTAAGAATTTTTTAAAGCAGCACAGTTATTTTTTTTTCATTTACTTAAAAATTAGTATTTTGAAAATTAATTATCACATTTTGGATTTTTATAGAAATCTCCTTTTGCATAGATTTCTCCCAATTAATTCAAAAACTTATGTAGCAAATAATAATAAAACCAATTAAGAGAAAATCCTAGGATTCTAAAGATTTTATGTTTTACAGTGTATTTTCAAACAGAAATTAAAATATTATTTTCTAACATTTTTTACTCATCACTTTACTAGGAAAAGAATAAGTTTTAAATATCAAAATGTCCATTTTGATTTATCAAATTTCAATGTTGTTATTTCCAATGTGATTAAGCATATAAATATCAAGTTAGATTCCGATATATTTGAGAGTTTTTGCATAACGCTTTTTTATCGTCCAATATTTTTTTCTTCCTAGCACGCATGCTCATAGGAATGGCTCAGTAGTGCAGTATTACAGATATGCATGCGCAATAGGTACAGTGTTTCCTATGAGCATGCACGCTAGGAAGAAAAATTTTGGACGATAAAAAAACGTCATGCAAAAACTTCCTATTAACTGAATTTCTGTAAAATCCTTATTTGGATCCCAAATAAGGATGTTACAGGAATTCAGTTGATAGCTGATTTAGAAGCGGCTAGAAGTTTAATTTCTGTCTATGGTTACTGAAACATGCTAATATGATATGTACTTTGCCATTATAAGGCTAACAACCAAAGTAGTAGTACCATTCTTAACGAAGTCAAAAATATAATAGGATAGGTTAAAAAAAAAAAAAAAATTTCTGTGTATACTTACTTAATCTTTACAACATATGTAATATAAAAATTATACATCACATAAATTTAAATTATTAAAAAATAATAATAAACAAAAAGAGCCCCACAAGGCATGCATCAAAGATTATAGATTAAAAAGAAATTTTATACATTAAATTAATATAGATAAAAAATGAGCATGCATTCACAACACCCATTTAATAATAGTATTAGAAATTTTTTCATAAAAAACAATTATATAGTAAAAAAAATTATAACATGCTCTAAAAAAAAAAAATGATTTAAAAAAAAAAATAAAAGTTATAGAAAAATATTAAAAGTCAAAAGTGGATTTTCAGCTTTCTTCAACAATCCAAGTACATACGAGAGAAATGGAACAATTTTATCAAAAAGTAAAGGACCATATATATGAATGGTTTTCAACTGGACTACTTCAGTTACTTTATTTCACATCTACTTCAAGTAGATCAAAATCCTTTGACTGCCAAATGAAAATTTCATGGCTGTCAAAGTTGCTTTCATTTTCAAAAGTAGGGAAGGCTATGGGTAAAATATTTTATTATACCTGAACCCACATGTTCTTGAATTGCTGAAGGCAGCAATCCTACACGTTTGGAAGAATTGAATCTTTTAGCACAGGAATTGGTGCAAAACGTTTTGACCGTTTGAATTTGGATTTGGGCCCTAATTTCCCACAATATTCACACTTTGCCAATTCCACATTACCTCGAGCTCTATGAACTTTCATCTTCTTTTCTGGACTGGCAACTGGAAAAAATGAAAAATTGAAAATTAATTGTCAAATAAAACAGCAGAAATTACAAAAAATTACAGATTTTTAATAAACAATTAAGTTTTTAAGTAATGAAAATTAATGTTTTATTTCAAAAATTAATAAAAAAGATAGAAATTTCAGATAGAAAAAATGTAATATTACCCACAATAAAATTATACCTTCTACTTTACCATTTACATAAGAATATCAAAATAGAAAGAATTATTTAATGAAAAATCTGAATTAAAATATTTTATTTAAATTTTTATACACAGTGATTTTTCTTAAGTAATTATTATTATTATTATTTTTTTTTTTTAATTTTAATGGAAAAGTAAAAATTTATTTTAACTAATTTTCTTCTTGATCAAACTGAAATATTCATTTAACACAAAAATATTAAAAACAATACAATTAAAATTAATACTTAATAATATTCTACATTGTTCAAATAACAAATATAAAGTGCTTGATTTTTATTTTCTTGTCAAATTGACATTTACATAATTTTCACAATAATTTTGTTTGAAACCCATGTAATCTGAAAAAAATATTTTCTTAATATAATGGGGGAAAAAATACTTACTTTATTAAATGAAAATAATCAATTGTTATAGTTAAAAACCTTTTTGATATACAATTGTGTAAAAAAAAAAAAAAATAATAATACTTTTCCTCATAAACATATAATTTTAAAGAGAGAAAAAAAAAAAAAAGAATTTTTGAATAACAAAAACTGAAATTATATTTAAAATGAATTCATAAAAATATAGCAATTATTTATAAATCACCTATAATTACGTAAAACACTCCTCTTAATATTGTAAATTTAGGTATAGTTGATATAAGAAAAATAAATAAAAGTTTATAACATTTGATTCATCAGAGCAGTGACATAAAATTTCAAATGTGTTGACAACAAATATGGGGATAAAAATCTTTGTTTTCATGACTATATATTTAGTAGCTTAAAGTTGGAAAAAAAACTTACAGTAACTGGGAAAAATACACTATTTTGCAAAGATAAAGCACCATAAGGGAAGTGAACTCATGCATAGGAACGAAATGATTAAAACTTAAAAGCTGTAGGGCACTTCAATGGTAAGCAATTGCACATTAAGTGTTTTAATCAGCAATTGTTGAAACCATATTTGACATGTTAGTATAAATCCATATAAGATTCATAATCTCATGCTGTGACACATATTTCAATTGTAGTTCCAGAGTTTTGAGAGTACTAAATCTGCCAATTGGAACACATATGAGGCATAATGGGCTACTAAATCTGGTAGCCCATTATGCCTCATATGTGTTCCAATTGGCAAAACATCTGATGACTTGCTGGACAACAGAGATAGAGTATCAACAGCTCAAAGATAATTTAAACATATGTGAGCCATATGAAGTTGACATTGTCATAATTTAAAATTCTCCCGCATATGTCACAATGGTTGACACAAATAGCCTAAGGAAGTTATCAATATATCATGGAACTTTTAAAATTATACAAAGAATGGCTAGAGGTGAGTTGCTGCCAAAAAGTAATAGCCCAGTAACCTAAAGAATGATTGAGACTTTGGCCCTGGTATCTTCCCCAGCAGATACAACAATAACTACTCTAAAACTGAAACAGGATTCCTCACCAAATATAATGCAATGCCAGCCCACCAGCAGACATTGATGATCAGATATGTCACCATGCCAGATGACTGGACTGTATATATAATGGGATTTAGAGCCTTAAGCCTACTGTGAGAATAATGTCACCTCTGCCAAACAGCCATGGATAGAATGAGAAGTGGTTATAGAAATTAGAATGGCAGAAAATAGTACTGTATTGATGTTTTGTGTTCCTACATGTTTGCATCCCACAGATTTCATATTATGAATGAGTTCCTTAACACAAGAACATCTATTTTGGTATGACCAATCAACTTCACGAAGCCTGGCTATGCAACCATGTTCGAAGATCTTGGGCAATTCCGTAATGGCACTGTAGATTACATTATGTGCCATAATGGCTGAGAAAAATAGAACATCCATAATTGCTATACATTTTATATGTTTAATCATTATAACACAGAATAAATGTACTATAAAAACCCTTATTGGCCATGAAAGTTTAATCTTTTATACAATTAGGTAAAAAAATGTGTGCAATTTTAAGATAATTAAATCATTAATTAGGAGTATTTTGTTTTTCTTGCAAAAGAGTGTATGTAAGTTTTACACATTTTGTTTAAAAGATAGCAATTTTACTTAAAGTACACATATATGCACAAACACAAATAAAATTATAGAATATATAAAATTCATACAATTTACTAAATATCAAACAAAATCATAAAAAACTGTTTTATAGATGGATAGTTTATGACAGAGATAGATAAATAAAAATAAGACAGACAAAATGAGTTTGCCAGAAGAAAAAAAAAAATTTAAGTTTATGCTGATCAAAATAAAATGTTAATTTTTTTTTTTTTTTAATTTTAACCCAACATTAATTTGAATACTTAATTATTTTCTTATTTGAATAGTTGCAAAAAAAGTTAGTTGAAAAAAATGCAGCCATTTAAATACTATAAACATTTCATAAATTATTAATTCAAATATTCGAAAAGTAATTTAAATTTAACAAACCAAAATAATTTAAAAGGAAGTACACTATCATAATTATACATGCAAATAAAAGATGAAAATACCTGTTGGTGAATCTTTTCTTTTTAGGTGGGAATCAGGTTTTTCAGAAGGTGGAATTCTCAAAGGTGAATCTAATAAAGCTGATCTACTCACCTATATATACATACATATAAAAAAAAAAAAAATTCCATTTATCAACAAATTTGAAATGGAGACAAAAAAAAAAAAAATGTTATTTGGAATTTATTAAGAATAATATCTTTAGGTTATAACGTAGCAACATAAGAATTTTTAAATTAGAATAATTTTCAGAATGAAACTTTCCAAATCAATGATGAAAAATTATTGGTTATATTTTTCAAAACATCATTTTCACTTAATTATTTAGCATTTTACCAAATGTATATACAGTTAAGGGCCATGAACTTATATTTAATCTATAATATCTAACATTATATAATTAAGTTTTATGCATTCTAACAAATTTTTCCTAATCTAAAATCTCATTTTTTTTAGGAAAGAAAAATGGTACAAATAGTTAAAATTATTTGGGAAAACAAAATGTTCTGTCAGGCATCATCAAAGGATAAAAACATTTTGATTTGAATTTTAAGAAATATAGTCTATAATGAGAAATAATTAAGTCTTATTTCTAGCTATTAATAAAAATGATTAAATATTTCACTTACAGGAAATGGTTCAGGGCCCTCTTGAATCACAAGACCATCAATTACATGAGTCAGTACTTGTGGTTTAACAATAGCCTTTTGAGGTTGTTTATCTTTAATAGGTCCCAAAGATGGTTTCTGAATTGGCTGCTGAGGTTTCAAATGTTCAGTTGTAACCATAGCTTCTGTAGTATTAGTTTGTTGTGAACTATTCGCGGATTCATTGTGAGTTTCTGATGATAAAGGTTTTGAAATTTCTGGTATTACAACTTTATTTGTCACAACTGGTACTGGAGCAACGGAAGAAATGGATGGCACAGTGGAAATCATGGTATTAACAGATGAAACAGAGGTATTCACTTGAACGGTAGCAGTCGTCAATACAGAACTTGTTGATGACACTGTAGTTAAAGTAGATGGAGCTACAGAAACAGAAACATCCACTGTTGGTGTTGGAGTAACAGATGCTTGTAAGATCTTGGTAGAAGGAGCAACCATTGCCTGTGATTTCTGTGGTGAAGACACTTGCTTTGTTTCAACTGATACAGATTTACTTTGCATTCCAGTGGATTTTGTTTCAACAGTCATAACCTTTATTTGATTGGAATAAGTTTGATTACCAGCATCAGATTTTTGCTGCACCACAGGCTGAGCAGGGGGTGGTGGTGCTGGCTGTGGTGGTGACTGGTTTGTTTGCGTTTGTGTGGTAGCCATTTGTGGAGTTGATGGGGCAGGGCTTACACCAGGAGAAGGTCCTGTTGGAGTTCTCACTTTTGGCTTAATCTGGAAGAAAAAAAAAGTTATTAGTAAATGTACAAAATAGTATAATTATCAGTTTACCGAAATAAATATTGGTAAAAATTTAAAAAAAAAAAAACATTTTATCAAAATAAGTTTTTGAAAATAAACAAGAGCACACACACTTACATTATAAAATATTTAAATAAAAACTTAACTTTCGAGTTTTTATTTTAAATTTTCATTTACAATTCAATAACAAAAACAGTTTCAATTACAAAACAATAATAATAAACATGCACAACACGATCACATAGTTAAAATAAAAAAACTTAAACATGAACTGTTTTTATCGCTAATCATTACAACTCTCAAATACACGTTAAAAACTACAGGAAAAAAAAAAATACCTTAAAATATGTAGAATAAAAATTCTT
Organism: Caerostris extrusa; assembly: GCA_021605095.1. Lineage (NCBI taxonomy): Eukaryota > Metazoa > Arthropoda > Arachnida > Araneae > Araneidae > Caerostris > Caerostris extrusa. Next base: position 18,646 of record BPLR01019973.1, read on the forward strand.
AAATTTTTTTAAAAAATAACAGGCATAATAATCATTATATGTATAACCTTCAAATTGAACAAACAAATGCATATTTAATCCATGATCAATAAACAATTATTCAGTCCTTACAGAAACACAAACTAAAATCTTCAAAATGTCCAGTTACCATAATTATATTTCTTCCAGTTGACAAACTGATGAACAACATTAAACCTTCTTAAGACGAATATAGATATATAAGATCAGTTTTTCTAGAAAAAATTTTTGTATGCAACATAGTTTTTTTAATAATTAGTAGCAAAAAAAAAAAAATGCAAAGGCAATTCTGATAGCAAGATCTTCTCAAGACAAATAAGAATATTATTTTCTTCGTTTTACTTGATAAATATTTCTTCAAAGCCTTGTTTCTCTCAGCTTCTTTTGTAAAAAGCTGAATTTTCAGTGTAATTATTTAATAAGATGAAATTCATTTTAAAGTACTTTTATGTTTTTATTTCTTTTTATATTTAGTTCTCATTTCTATTTTTGTTATTCTTCATTAAGATGCACATTAAAGCTTTTCTTCGTTCTGCCAACAAATGAAACACACTTACTTGGGTACGGACAGGTGTTGAATTAGAATTGATTGTTGCAGCACTGGAAACATTTGTTTGAGTAGCAACTGCAACAGTCTGAGTTCCAGGACGAACCTGAGAAATAATTCAACGTTCAGTATTGAACAAAAGAGTAATTTTGTTTTCTCATGTAAATTTGTCATGTAAAAATGTATTTCATAAAAGTAATACTTATTTTTAATTGTCAAATCATAAAAAATAATTTGAATCTTTAAATATCTTTTGTGTAACCTCAATGAATTTTTTAAAAATAGTGTACATTTTTCTTTAAATATTGACATTTGAAAAGTAGGAAAACACTTTATTGAATGCTTGAAATAACCATAAAATAAGGTTTTAAAAATGTAATTATATTCTTTATTCGAATTAAGTAAAACTATCTCAAATTTTATATATTCAAGGCAAAGGGAAAAAAATGAACTTATATCATTTGCTTTGTTTAAATAATTTTCTTACATTTTTTTAAAATTTATAACTCTTCATATTTTTTGTTTATCATTTGCATAATTCTATAAAAAAAATATTGCTATCTTAAAAATATTTTTCTTCGAAATGTTAATATTTTTATATAGCAGTGGAATATATATATACATAAAAAAAAAAGACATGATTTTCTACAGTGTGTGACCCTTTTCTTTTTAATATGCATTTTGAAAGAATTATCCAATAAAATCCATTATATTATTAGTAATTAGAATCAATTGAAGAAACTCATCAAAATATTAACAAAAAAATTAAGGATTCAAAATTAGAAAAAATAAACACTATTATCTGATTATGTGATAAAAAATTAAACTAGTTAGCAATTTAGTTTAATTCATTTATTTTGTTAGAAAATACATCTCCCGATTAAACAAAAATTAAATTAAATTGAGATAAAGAAAAAATAAATAAAATAAAATAAATAAGATGTTCAGCTTTCATAAGATATTTCCACTATTCTAACTTAAGTTCAAGAAAGAAACTCTGATGTTTAGAGTGTGAAAAAAAAAATTCTTCCAAATAAGTAGAATGTTTATTTAATATATTCAGGCATAAAAAAAAAATCAATAACTTGAACATCAATAATATAACAAAAAATTTGACTATTTCATTTAGAAATTCTACTACATCCATTCAAAACTGGTAAAATAATTCATGCTTTATGCTAATAAAGCATGAATAAATTTACATTACTTTGTGAGCAGAATTAAACTTATACTTTTTGACCAAAATTAAAAAAGTTGAAAAAATATTTGAGTAAATTTAATAAAATTACAATGTATTGCAAAGATGAAAAGAAAATTCTTTTACAGTACAGATAGTACAATTCTAACATCATATTAAATCACTATACAAAAAATATTCAATGGCTATTAGATAAAGACAAAAGAATAGCAGTTGTATAATATCACACTAACAACTTCCAATATATTGGACCAGTAGTCTCCAAAGTATGGTATTCAAAATGATACTTGTCTTCATGTCAAAGACATAGGAAACAATGTTATTTCTTCTAATGCAGCTGGCAAATAGACCGTGATCTTCGCCATAAGGGCTGCACCTATGTTACTCACTTTGCATGACCCAGGGGGCGCGTGTAACTTGAAGATACGGACGTGGAGTAACAAGTGTTATTCAAATAAGGAAAAACATCTTTATAATGGGTTCATGCCATCAAGAACCAAATAACCAAATTTAATAAGCACAGCAACAAATGCAATTTGGTTCTACACACCAGAGTAGTAAAGTAGTTATTTTCAATGACAACAATTAAAACCAACAACACGAATAAATTATAGAACTAGACCTTCACATTAAATTCTAATTAATTTGTAATTTAATTTAAATTCATGCATATTAAAATAAATGAATAATAAATAATTTTGATTTTTGACTACAAACACACATATTTATATTCATATTATTGTTCGTCTAAAAATGGGCATGATCAATTTTGGAGATCACTGCAGTAGACTGATTTAATTTTTCTAAAATAAAAACTTGCCATAAAAAAATTCATCATTTCCAAGCTTTATTTTTTAATTTAAAATTATTTTAAAGAACAAATGACACAAGATAAAGTTAAGCAAACATAAATATTCTATAAAGTGTAAAAGACAAAAAATAGAGAAAGTAAGACAAAACAAAATTTTAAATAATTCATTTAATTATAATAAGATAAATTGCAACAGTAAAGAATTGCCATATTAGAAAAATAAATTTTATTAGAATAAAATTCTATGTGTAGGAAACAAAGCATATTACTTAAGAGTATTTACACTGCTTTGTCTGTCTGTTTTGTGTGATGTATTGCTAAGAAGTCATGTCAAAGACATGTCTAATGAAAGAAAAATCACTTATAAATGTATGGTTCCAAAACAAAAATTTCAAATAATTTTACAAATTGAAAAAATTCAAATGTTTCAAACTGTTTTAACTAAAATATGTGTTTATAAAGCAAATATTTTAAGATTAAAAGATTTAGAATTAAAAATTTGAAAAGAAAATATAATTGCCAACAGTTTATATAAACACAGACTAAATAATTTAAAATAATAATTCAGTTTTCTCTTGAAGTAATTTTGCTATTGATTTCCAAGGAATACATAATTAAAACAAATCACAATATGAATTAATTTCTATATACTTAAACTCATTAGACATAATAAATGTGATTTCACATATAGAAATAAGAACACTGGCATAGAGTAGTAAAAACAAAATATCACTGAAATGACAATTTTGGTGGTATAATTTTAAGGTTGCTTAACTATTCAAAAGGGAAAAGTACATTTCACAAGCAATTGAACTAAAATAAAAGTTTTATAAAAACAAACTGAAAATACTAAAGAATAAAAATGTAAGCTTTTACTTTCATAACAATAAAAAACTTACAATGTTGTAACAGAATCTCGCAAAATTTTTGAAATTACGATTCATCGTTACACTTTTCAATTTGGTGGTTTCTGAAAACCATCAAATATTCATATATTTTTTTCAGATACTGATTCTATCCCAATTTATTAGAAATTATTTATAAAACATCAGTATTCATATAGACTTAAATTAGTAAAAATACTACATTATTTAGACTAAAACATCAGGAAAATTATCTAAAATTCCAACTAACCTTTAAAAAAATTATAAATTCATACATATAAAATCATTTATGATAAACACCATTCATTACAAGTGATTTGAAATATAAGAGTAAAAGGAAATTTAAAAAATAAGCCAATTTTAAAACTAATGAATTTCAAATAAATTCCATTCAAACAAAAATATTATATAATAGAAGCTAACCAAAGCAAGTAATGAAAGCATTCTAGAAATAACATTAATTTAAATTTGAAATCAATTTATATATATATATATTTTTTTTTTAAAACGCCTATGATTTACCGTAATTTTTCATCAAACAGCCATAGCAGTTAAAATATGTTTTGCATTCATATAAATAAAATTTTTTTTTTTTTTTTTTTTTTTTTTTTTTTGAAGACAGAAAAACCTATGCTAGCACATAATCCTTTTTTTTTTTTTTTTTTTTTTTAACTACCCAAGTTTGTGATGAATTTATGTTGAGTCTATTTGACAAGTCTACTAGCCTCAACAGAATTTTTAAATTAGTGAACACCGAAATCAACCTCCCAAATTTCTTTAAAATAGATGGATGGCTTTAATAAGATATATATCATGTTTAAATTTTATAAAAGGAAAAATAAATGCTGAATTTATACCTCACTTTTATTACACTTATTTTTACCTTTATTGCACACATATTTATGCTACTCAAATAAAAAAGGAAAATATATTTCTATAAATAATTGATAAATCCTAAAGATTAAAAAAAAAAAAAAAAAAAGATATACCTTCACTTGCTTTTGCTTCTGTGGTACGGCAGAAGCAGAAGCATATGAGGTTGGAGGCACAGGTTGTGTAGCAGCAGAGGCAGCAGCAACTGGTAGGTGCATTGCAGTCTGAGGTTGAGTTTGCTGAATGAACATATCAGATTGTTGACTACGAATAATAATAGGATTTTGACCAAGCTGAAGAGCTGTTGATTGTAAACAACCAGGAGTTGCCCAAGTTAAGCCAGGTGGTAAAGGACTTAATGTTTGCAAGCCTAAGCAAAATAAATTATCAATATATCAAAAAATAAATCAAAGATTTCGGTTTTACTAACATAATTCTTATAGATTATTTTTAAATATATATAAATCTATAATACATTAATTTTATTTGAAAATAAGTAAAATTATTGATTTAAATCAGCATGGCTTCAATAACTTAAAAAAAAAAAAAAAAAAAAAAAGCAACAGCATGACTACCCCAAAAATTGCAATGTGACAGCACAATTAAACAGGCAATATATATTATTATAACAAAAAAATATTTTCTTTATAAACTTATACAATTAAATGAATGATAAATCCTAAAACAAATAAAAAAAATTGAATAAAAATTAAGAAACATTCTTTTAAGTATTTCTCAACAAATGAATGAAATAAATAGTAGTTTCTAACATTACACTTCATTGTGCCATTTTTTATTTTAAATACCCATTTATAAAATATTCAGGCATTTTTTATTTTTCCAATTCATTTTTTAATCATAAAAGACTACACAATTTAAAACAAATTATGATTTAACGTGCTTAAAAAACTCCAGCTTAAATATATATACATGAAATATTTCCAAGCTAAAGGCATATTTCTTAAGATTAAATAAAAAATTTAAATAATGCCTGAAGTTAAAAAAAAAAAAATGATACATTACAAGAAACAAATTTTAATAAAAATTTTTTTTTTTTGCAAAACTATCTCTTAAAAAAAAAAAAAAAAATCTCATCATAAGGCATATCTTTTTTTTCTTTTCTAAAACTTTAAAACTATAACAGCTACAGAAGATCATTTCCGCAAAGTCTGTCGCCAAGGTACCGTTAATACGTAAGTACCCAAAAATTATAAATATAATTTAATATGAAAAATTTTAAAGATCACAAGGTAAAAAATAGAACATTATCAATACCTAATAATTGGGCCTGACTAAACATAGTCCCTGGTGCTTGTGTAGTTATTATTTGAGGTTGTGATGATATTTGTTTAATATGACTCCCATTAAATACTTGAGTAGATGAATGAACAGGTAAAGTTGATGAATAGAGTGATTTGGGTTGTAAAGTTGCTGGCTGACTTTGAAATGCCTTTAAAAATACATACACATATTTATAAACAAATTTTTCAGTACCAAAAATTTTAATAATAGCAATAGTAATTTTAAAAAATACACATAATTAGAAAAAGATATTTAAATCTAGGAAAGCTTACACAGTTAAAGAAATTGAAAAGATTAAAAATATACTTTTGTTTAAGCATATATATCTTCAATACAATTATGACAAAACAAGTTTAAATTATGATCATAAATCATATTATACAAATTATATAAATATTTTGAAATCAGAATTAAAATAATTTATACTAAGAACAATTTATAACTTTTCTCTTATTATTCTGGTTACTTTTCATATAAATTAAAGAACATCAGAACACTTTTTCAGAACAGAATTAAAATTACATCTGCCACTGAGAACTTTGCAACAGTATAACTTTTTCATTTAAGTGCTCAGACAAACAATCTTTTTACAGCTGAATAAATAAAAAGTTATTACATAAGAATTCAACTATAAGAACAATTCTGACAAATTTAGGTCTACATTCTTCTGATGATTTTCCAAAGTTACAGTTGAATATAAAACATGACAACAGTAAACTAAAATGGGATTTTGTTATTATTTAAGCAATTTTGATGAGAAAATAGCTATCAATTGGCTCAAAAAAGAAAAAGTATTCAATTAGGATAAAGAGTAAGTAATATTATATGGTTTTATTCCTTCTTATCTATGAATAACACTGTTGTCTTTATTGAAGTTTCAATTCTTATAATTAAACGGGAAAGAGACAAGCAATAAGATATAATTTACTTCCAGAAATGCCAATTTAAAATACATGTCTAATAGTTACTAGGTTAAAAAAAAATCCAAGAAATGTTTGCCAACAAAAAATAGTCTGGGATGCTTAATAAAGAGGTGAAACCTAGAACACTGTACTATGAAAAAGTTGCAACTAAGTAAATATTGCTACTGCTTTTAGGATTATATTAATTGTTGAATCAAATAGTACCAGTTTTTTTCTGCCTATATTATTATTTTGTTTGTTATTTCAATTTTTAGTTTCAGAAAAACTATAAATTATTACAGGAAAGATAATGATTTTTAAAGAAAATAAATATAATGCCACTGCTCATTTACAAAAGAGGGTTTGTTTTTATATAATTTTTTTACTTACTCACTCACAGGAAAAAAAAATATTATTTTGAACCTTATCTTTTCAAATATAAAACACAATTAAAATGTTTATCTAACATTTTAAATACATTTCAAAATAAAAGCAATATTTTTCAAGTTAATGTTGGTATATGCATTTGTTAAAAAATATGCATACTCTGCTTTTATGCAAAGCCTGTCATTCTAAATGTCTGCCCACTGGTAAAAACTGTTTTGAAAAGTTTTTTTAAATGAACTTGATTTTTAATTGTTAATTTGTACTGCCTTTTCATTCATTCATTATTGGCATGCAAGAACATAAGTATGATTGACAAGTGCTATAAATTAGAAGTGTAAATGAAACGTACTTGGAATGCTGATAGCTTTCAATAAAAATACTGCATGAAAATAAGATTATTAGAGATAGGTAGGGGTCTATACTGCAGTTGCGATATGAAATTGGTCGATTAGTATGAGGAAGTCAAAAAAAAAAAAAAAAAAAGGGGGGGGAGAAAGTTCACCAAATTAGAAGATCTGTGTGAAAGGGTACATGGTTTAATGACAGTAAAATGAAAATGGATCCTTTGAGATTGATGTTGTGTGTGCAAAGCAAAATGTTCAGAATTATTTAAGCATCATGATTACAAAATGTTTTCAATTTCAAATTTAAATCTTTATTTACTTTCAAATACATTGTTATATCTTAAATTCTTTGGGGAAAAAATTCTTCCATTTTCTTTTTTTTAATATTGCTGACAAATTCACTTGTCTTTGCCATAATTATAATTCCATAGAAAAATTAACATCAAAATAAATTAATTATTTGAAATGTCTCTCATTAACATCTGTGTTTTACTATGTCAGCTTCAACATTTAGCAACATACACTTGCCAGAAAAAGTCTGCGTACAAGCACATAGCAAATATTCAAGAACGAAAAAAAAAAATTATATTTTGAAAATGATAATAATTTCATATTGTATTTATTTTATTCCTTACACAATTCATTAACTTTTCATAATAATTTATGAAATATAACACACGTTGTGTTTAAGAAATAACAATTGAAATAAAAAATAACACAAATTGCTACCAGTAAAAGTTTGCGTACAAAAATAATTATAATGAAATGTGCAAATCAAACTTCAATTAACTTTAACCACTTGCTCAGTTTTATTAGATAGTAGTTAAAATATTATGTTTTCAAGATTTGTGGCAAGTAAATCACAATGGATTTAAAAGGAAAAGAGATTACTCCTGAAGAAAGAAAAGATCATCATAAAACTTAGGAATGAAGGCAAAATTCTTTGGGAAATTGGCAAGATTGTTGGAAGAACACATTCCTCTATCCAAAAGAGCGATCAATAATTACACTTCATCGAAATCTATAATCTCAAAGCCACGTTCTGGACGTCCATCTAAGCTGACTACCCGTGAAAAAGAGATGTGTCTTCAAGTCTGTACGTTTAAATCCACATATAAGTGCCTTTCAGATTGCAAATGACGTTACAGAGAGATTTAAAAAAAAACACTCCATGAAGACACCATAAGAAAATTTTTGAAAAAGGCTGGGTATCATGGCCGTGTTGCTCGCAGGAAGCCACACATATCAGCTGTGAATAGGCAAAAGCGTTTACATTTTGCAAATGAGTATGTAAATAAGTCTCCACAAATTTGTGAAAAAGTACTATTCTCTGATGAGAGCAAGTTTTGCATATTTGGCATAAAAAGGATGTAAGCTGGTGTGGAGAAAACAAGGTACGGCTTTTGAGAAGCAGAATCTTGTGCCTACAGTTAAGCATGGTGGAGGTGGTATAATGCTCTGGGGTGCATGGTTGCCAACGGCGTAGGTCGTCTAACCTTTATAGTCGACATTAAACCATATGGATATATCAACATTTTAAAAAAGAAAATTTGAAACAGAGCACACAGGACTTGAACCTAGGAGATGACTTTTGGTTTCAACAGGACAATGATCTGAGGCACACTGCCCATAATGTTAAGCTCTGGCTTCTGTACAATATCAAAAACCAATTGCATTCTCCTCCACAATCGCCGGACTGAAACCCCATTGAGCATTTATGGGACTTGTTGGAGCAAAAAATTCGACAGCACAAGATTACCTCCGAAGAAATGTTAAAGAGAGTGATAATCACAGAATGGAATAACATTTCTTCTGAGGAGACCTCCAAATTCGTCCATTCTATGCCCAAACGATTAACAGGGTTCTCAAACGTAAGGGTTATCCAACCACCTATTAAAGCCAACCACTTATTATCCTACCACCAATAATTTTTTTAATGCTTTTTTTCATCTGTACGCACACTTTTTTCTGGCAGCTATTTTTAATATTCCTTATTTTAATTGTTATTTTTTAAACGCAAATTGTGTTGTATTTCTTTAATTGTTATTAAATGCTAATGAATTGTGTAAAGAATAAATTAAATACAATATAAAATTAATATCATTATTAAAACATGATTTTTTCAATTTTGAATATGTGCTATGTGCTTGTACGCAGACTTTTTCTGACAAGTGTATGTGCTTGAGATAGAGAAAAAAAAAAAAAAAAAATGCTTGAAATTCTTATCAGTAATTAAAATATTTCACTTAAGGTTTCAATCTAGTTATTATCTCAATTTAAGTATAGCTAAATTTAAAAAGAGTTAAAAATACATTTTCTTTAATTTAAATTAAAATTTTCAGTATTTTAAGTTCTAATCTATTCTAGATATCTATAATAAAAAAACTTACATAAGTCTTTCCTTTTTGAGAATCAGCAATAGCTTTTGGACTAAAAATAGATTGTTGATTAGAACCATTCCAATCTGCCCAATGACTACTGTTTGGTTGGCATTAGTAGGAGCATAACCTGATTGGCTATGGATAATTGTAGATTTCCCAGGACCAGTCATCATTTGTTGTGGGAAATTGCTTTTAGATGTTCCAATAACTTGTCCTGATGCAGTCATCATAGTTCCAGCATTTACAGCCATGGCTTGCTGAGAAATCAGAAGTTTTACTTAGTTATTAAAGCAATTTATAATATAAACATTTAAGAACCAAGTTTTTTTTTTTTTTTAATAATTATCATGGGTGAAAAATTCAAGATCAAACAGACTACCATAAATCAAAGAAGAATATTCATAATTGATAATTGGATTTAACTAAGCATAAAAAGTCAATTTTACTAAATATACTATTTATATATTATTGAATTAACCAGATTTATACATAAATTATTACTTTAGTTATATTTTTGTCATATTTTACAGCCAGTAGTTAAGATATAGAAAACGAATATTGGATAGCTATCTATAACTGCTAAAAGAATTATGTACAGAGAGAAACAATGCTAGACAATATGTAAAAAGAAAAATTTTGAAGTATAATAATCTAATGTAAAAAGCATTAACTTTTTTAAATTTAATGTTTTCATTTATATTTTGATCTAAAAACTTTCTCAATTTTGTATTTATTTTTAGTTTTCATAAATTAAGGTTGTTGATAAATTTTAGATAAAAATTTATAATTGTGATTACCTTAATTATGTTAACATTTCAAACTCATTTATAACAATTATCTAGTATGTTTAATAGCTTTCAGATATTTGTTTACAATTTTAATTATGTAATCTTTATTGTTATATTTTGCAAAGTAAAATATGCTATAAAATTAACTAATAATAAGCAATGTTATTCTCATCTAGTTCAAACTTTTTTTCATTGCAAAGAGACAATAATGTCCTAAATGAGGCACACTAAATTTTTCTCATATTGGAGAAGTTTCAAGTTTTAAAAATCTATTTTTTCATGGAATTAACTTATGTTCTTCTAGAACAATTATGTTCTTTTATGCACTCAACAATATTTTTTATGATGTCATAGTCTGCGAGGCTGTTGCAGTATAAAAACGGATGTCTGGACAAAGGAAGGTATTTGTTTTATTTTTCAGATTCACTGAATATCATTTTCTTGTACATTTATCAAAATCATATATTAAGATATTTTACAGTGATGATTTTTATTTTAGTAATGAGTCAAGCCATTACTTTAAGTTCCGCTTTCAAATTCTCCTTTGTGTGTGATGATAGTTAAGATGAGGGGATGTTACAAAACAAGGTTTCCATTTTAATACAGAACTTCTGTTACATTCTCAAAAATTCTTTTTTATGAATCACATTTTCCAAGGAGTCTAGACAGAGATAGGTCACTTTTTTTTTTTTTTTCATCTTAATTTGGTTTCAGCTAGTTTTTTACTATTTATCTATAGTGCTTAACCTATCTCTTGCAAGATTATTGGAAAGAATAAATTTTTATTTCAAGAAAGGAATCAAGACATTATTTAAGATTTCAATCTGGATACTATAACATAAGATTTATTGAAGGGCTGATTTTTAAATGATTTTCGTTTATAGCAAAATTCATTACATTTCTAATTGTTATTTCGCAATTTTTTTCCCTCTTATAAAATCACTTTATTTTTCTTAAAAATCTGCACACTTTCATACTTCATTCATTTCAGTATTTTTGTTAAAAAAAAAAAAACACTGCTTTATCGTTTTTCATTAAACTCTGTGCCCCGGAAATTGACAAAAATATCAACAATTTAATCTTTTAAAATCACTGTTATTCATTAACTTTTTTAATTCATCAGAATGAAATTACTTCAACAGTTTTTCTTACAGAAAAAAATTACTTCTTTTCATTGTCTTGAAATTTCCTCACACAGAAATTAGGGGGAAAAAATAATGTTGTAGGGTTATTCTCACTCAGAGATGTGAACTGTAGTTTGGCACCAATTTAGTAGTCAACAAAAATGGCTAAATCCCAAAGCTAATAAATATTTTTCTGATATATGAGTATTTACTTTTCTATTAGAAAGAATTGAAAATATGTTCTCTCTACATTCTGTTTTTCATCTAAATATGGTGGTTTAAAAGCTTAAGAACCAAATTAAATCCTTTTTGTGTGTGTGTGTATGTATGTGCTTTCCAAAAAAATGAAGCTAAATTTTCAGAACTATGACTAAAAATTGCAAAATCCTAAAATCCTGTAATAGAATAAATATCTTATTCAATATATTGTTCTAAACTGATTCTAAGCTATTACAGTTAAGATTTTACAAGATTTTAGAAAACAGAAATAAATCAACCTGTGGCTACCAATTAGTCATTTGTTCTAAAATTTAAAATTATCATTTCTTTCTGAAAGTTTTAGTTCCTTTTTCTATTTACATTGCTATATATAATAATTTGTATGTATAACTAATTATCATTTATCTTCATAAGATTTGTGTAATATTTTTATGTAGGCAGTGTGAATATTGTTAAAAATAAAAATTTTACATTTTCAAATGATGAAATATTTGTTTCAATTTAACTCGCAGATATTAATATAATTTACATAAAAAGAGAGGCTAAGAAATGAAACAATTAATTTCTTTAATTAAATAGGAAATATACATTTCCTTTTTTACCTTATTTGCAGAATTCACTGTTTGAATATTTTGACCTCAGATGTTTTGGGATCTAAAGTAGCTTTGGCTTGCAACTGCAAACTTAAACCTTGTGTAGCTCCAAGACTTTGGAGAGTGGAAGTTGCCATACCAGCATGTTGCAATGTTAAATTTGAAGGAAAAATCATTTGTTGATGAGGCGAATATAAATGCTGGAGATATGATGTAGAAAGAGGTTGCTGAATTACTTGAACCTATAAATAGATTTTTTTTAAATCAATTAATATTTCAAAATGAATAATTCTTTATTAAATTTGAATACAAATAAATGTGAATTATGAAAAGATACACAAATAAAAAAAAAAAGTTAAAAAATAAATTCAAATAGATATGAAACTTAAAACTCATTAAATCATGTAATAGGCAATAAAAAAATATGCCAAATTCATATTTTACTAGAAAAAAAAAATTTGCTGTTTAATAAGCTAAGATATAATAATTTCTTAAAAGCTTCTTAATAAAAGTTTTATATGTAATATAGTTATAGTTATTGTTTTTAAGAGTATAAATAATTTTTCTATTAAAAACTCTACTTATATTCATAAGAACATGACACTTTTTGAAAATAAATCGGTTTAACGTTTCAGAATTTAGTTTCTCACTTCATCCGATTTTAGAGTTTTTAAAGAGCCATTTGAATTCTTTTTCTAAAATTAAAATAAATTTTTTTTTTTTTAATCATTGCATGTGTCATTTTTAAAGAAATAAATATTTATTTTAAAAATTATATCCAAATAATGTTAAATAAAATTAAAATATTATTAAAATCGTTGTTCTCAAACTTTTTACCCTTATGGCAAATTTATTTTTTATGCTAAGTGATTTTGGCGATTTATTGAGGGTTGACCATACCAATAAACTATTAATAGGGGCAAAAAATAACAATATGAGATAAAAATTGCTGTATAAAGTTTTAATAAAAAAAAAAGATGGTATATTGTACAGAAAATGGCAACAAAAAATTTGAAAACTAAAGTAAGTTTAGTAACAAAGTATAGTAAAGGCATATATAAATATTAGTATGGGAATATTTTTATTTGTTTTTTTAATGCAGAAGTTAACATACTTGCTGCAATGGTGCCTGTGCCATAGTCATTGTTGGATGCATCATGGTTGGATGAGGACCTGAACTCTGAGACATCATAGTGCCTGCTGAAAGAGTTTGAGCTTGAGGAGTCAGCTGTGATACAGCCATTTGAACAGGAGTACCAGAACTTGTATTGACATTTGGTTGTATAGCTTGCAACTGCTGAGGCTGAGAAACATTAATTGTAGCAACATTTATTGGGACAGAAGATGTTACATTCATGTTTGACTGCTCAACAGTACTTCCCATTGACATGGATACATTTTGCTGTTGGGGCTGTTGTTGTTGTTGCATAGAAGACTGTTGCTGGATTTGGGACTGTTGCTGGAGTTGTGACTGCTGCAGTTGAGTAGATTGCAGCTGAGACTGCTGTAACTGAGATTGTTGTAACTGGCTTTGCTGGAGTTGCGATTGCTGCAAGTGGGTTTGCTGAAGTTGTGATTGTTGCAGCTGAGCCTGCTGCAATTGGGACTGCTGCAGTTGGCTTTGTTGTAGTGAGATTGTTGCATCTGTGCCTGTTGAGCTTGCGATGGCTGAAGTTGCGTGGACTGCATATGTGATTGCTGGGAAGGAGGAGGCTGTTGTTGCATAATCATCTGGCTATGATTTTCATCAGCCATGCTGATATATTAAATACACATATCTAAAATACATAAATAACAACATTTAATAAGAATTAAGGGAAGAAAGGGCAAGGAAAAAAAAAACTCACATTAAAAAACATATATAGGAATATAAAAGTATATATATATGAAAAACAGCTAAATAATACTTATATTTTTTTGTGACAGATCATCAGTATTTGTAAAAGTTAATCAGTTTTTGTTTTTTTGTAGTTTTATTACGACAATAAGTCTGAGAAAAATATGAACCTTAATTTGGATACCAATATTCAATTAAGAATTATATAAAAGCATGGATATCTTAAGCTAATTATATTGGAAGTATTAATAGCTGAAGTAGCATGCAAAAATTTTGGTAAGATTGAATTTTAGCTCATCTTTTTTGCTTGAAGTTGCCAAAGCAATATTGATTTTCAAAATGTGGTACATTTTTACTTATACCTAACAATGTTATTGTGATATGTAAGTGCAGAATGTGCTACTTTAGAATAAGTGATGCAGCAGGCATGAGCCACAGACAAAGTAATGGAGAGCAAGTATATCCCAACTAAATTAACATCAATTATATATATATATATACCAAGTCTTAGTCTATAAAAAGTCTACCAAGAATGTTTAACAGTTATTGCTTTTGACACATAAACCATATATATATATCTAATATATAAAGTTCTCGTGTCACAGTGTTTGTTGCCAAACTCCTCGAAATGGCTTGACCGATTCTTATGAAAATTTTTGTGCATATTTGGTAGGTCTGCGAATCGGTCGTAATCTATTTTTAAACCCCTAAGTGATAAGGGTGGTCCACCCCTAAATATTTTTAAATTTTTTGGCAAAGCAATATAGACGGTAACAATGTAGTGTTTTTTTTTTTTTAATTTTTAGTCATGATATAACAGCACGTGTGTTTAAACAAAAATTAAAGACTTTAATTGGCTTTTTTTTATTTTAATTTAATTAAGTGATCTTATATAAATCAACACGTGTTGTGACCTCTCGCCAACAACGGCCGTTGCTTTTTACCTGTATATATTATACGCAGCATTTTTTTGTGGGAATAGTTTTTAATTTAAAAGAGAAATATTTACGTGTTAAATAAATATACGTGTTTTATCATTGTTAAAGGTGAGTCAAATAATAAGAGAGCAAATACTGTTATATTTGCACGTATAGCGTTAAATTATATTTACGCGTGTAAATGTCTTATGTGGCGGCACTCTGTTACTCCTTTCAGGTGATTTCAGGCAAACACTTCCTGTCATTCCAAGTTCAACGTACGCTGATGAGATCAACGCTTGCTTAAAATCATCGTCACTGTGGCGTAATGTTGAAAAATTACAACTTAAAGTAAACATGCGCGTTCAAATGCTTCAAGATCCATCCGCTGAAACATTCTCAAAAGAACTGTTTGATATTGGCGATGGAAAACTTGCTGTACATAAAAATACTGGATGCATAAAATTGCCGACAGATTTCTGCGCAATCATCGACTCTCAAAATAATCTCATCGACCACATATTTCCGATGTATGCACACAATTCAAAAATCTTGATTGGTTGGCAGAAAAGAGCAATTTAGGCAGCAAAAAGATGTGGGACGTCAATGGTTTAAATTCAAGATAAAACAGTTGTTGCCAGGGGACTTGGTGTCATACAAATCTATCGATACAGTTTGAGTAGCCAATGAAGCTGTAAATTATCCAATTGAGTTTTTGAATTCATTGGATTTGCCAGGCATGCCACCGCGTCATTTACAATTAAAGGTTGGATCTCCGGTTATTTTGATTCGTAATTTGAACCCACCATGGCTGCGCAATGGAACACGATTAGTCATTAAAAATTAATGAAAAACGTTATCGAAGCCAGCATTTTGAATGGCAAGTACCAAGGCGAAAATATATTGCTGCCACGAATCCCTATGATTCACACAGAAGTGCCAATTGAATTCAAACGTATTCAATTTGCAATTAGATTGGCATTCGCAATGACAAGCAATAAGTCGCAAAGCCAAAACGATGTCTGTTTGTGGCTTAGATTTGGTCACACCAAGTTTTCCCATGGACAACTATACGTGGCATGTTCGCGTGTGGGTAAACCATCCAGTTTGTTTGTGTTGGCTAAAGACGGACTAGCCAAAAATATTGTACACTCCATTGCACTTAGAGATTGAGGTTGATTATTTTTTAATTGCCATAATTAGTAGTAAATATGTAAATAACTATTTTTTATGTATATACAGCTATTATATAATGTAATTTAAAATATATTTGTTAATTTAATAAAGTATAAAGGATGAAATAATTAAATGGTTAGTTTTATTATCATTTTATAGGCCGTCATTGTCTGCAAAGTTCCATTCCTCTTTCAATCATAACCACATTTCCACACACTTATAAGCTAGTTTTTTTTTTTTTTTTTTTTTTTTAGTAAACTAAAAAAAATATTTTATAGAAATAATGTATATGGCAAAACAACGTTTGCCGGGTCAACTAGTATATATATATACATGGTTTATGTGTCAAAAGCAATAACTGTTAAATGTTCTTGGTAGACTTTTTATAGAACACCATCATTTTAGCTAATCAAATCATCAAACTGGTTTAGTTAAATATTATAAATTATAGCCGCATGAAATATTAAAAATTTCTTCTGCTATTTAATCTCTTTTTCAGATTCAAGACTTGCCATTTTTAATTGTAACTGTAATTGATATTTGTTTTTAGATATGGATTCTTTGAGGTAAGTTACTTGTAAAAGTACAATTTTTATATCTGGAAATCGTTTTTTTTTTTTTTTTTTTTTTTAGTTTTCTTATATGTAGGCCCTAATACGATTTCAAGAAACTTCAAATTTAAGAAGTTTTTAGCAGAAAGTTCTGTTGCATTTATATTGGTTGGACTTATAAATGAAAAGTTTGGGTCTCTTCTAAGAAGGAAACTCAAATCATGGAAGAAAATTTTATCAGGAATTAAAAGACGCCAGTGGAGTTGATATAATAAACAATGAATTTAAACTCTCACTACCAATAATAGAACAAGTGACTTACATATAAATAACAAAAAGTTTGCATCAATAAAAATTTTCAATTATGATGTTCAAGAAATTTTCTGTAAATACAATATGAATAATTTTTTTGCATACATTTAGCATTCTATAAGTCAATTTTAGCACGATATTTTCAATCTTTTAAAGGTAAATACTTGTGGGTTATTTAAAAGAAGAAAAAAAGGTTGCCATATTGTGCCCCTTTGTCATTACAGCATGAGATACTATTATATAAGTTATAATTTAATTATTTCGTTTTTAAAGTCAAAACAGAGTGCTTAAAAAATTAAAACGATGACTAATTACATAACTTTTCAAATGAAAAATTCTTAAAGCAGTACAAAAAACACATATGTGAAAATATAATAGTTTTGATAAATGATTTACAATGTGCCTCTCTTTGTCTATATTTTAATACATATTTGTACAAATTTGAAATAGTTCTTACTCTTTTAATTCTTAAACATGAAAAGTAAATAGAAACATTTGCTTTTTGGTAGCCTTTTAAATTATTTTACTTATCATTAGTTACCTTTATTTACTTTGCTATTGTGAACAGTAGAAAGGCTAATTACATTGAAATATTGTCACTGATGTGAGTTTTACAGGGAAATGTATAACTGAGTAGGATAAGCATAACAATGTAAAGCTTCAAAATTCACTCAATAGAATTATATGCGTTATTATATTTCTTATCTATCACTTAATGTCAAATGTTATATTATAAACAATTTTTTTCCAATGTTTCATGTCATTGCATTTTAATAAAAAGGATTTCAATACATATAATTAAAATTATTTGCCCTTCAGAAATCGCTATTCTCATTATCATTTTGACTTTAAAAACGAATTTGCAATTTTTTTTTTTTTTTTTTTTCTAATTAGCAACAAATACAAAAAAATAAACTCATTTTCAAATGGTGTAGGAAAATAAACAAAAAAAATATGAGCTAAAGCATTTATTTCATCGAATTTGAAAAATAAACATTCATCAAATCTGAAATATTGTAGGGTTAATTACATTCTGCCGAGCATCAAAAATTTATGCCTACTTAGCATATTTACAATCAATAAAGTAAATAGTTTGGGTTTGAAAACTATATAAAAACTATTAATTTAGTAATAACGTAAAATTAAAATTGTTTTGTGGCAAACTATACAAAGTGGTATGTTTATAAGTTATTAAATAAAAATATTACAAAATGTATTCACTGATTTGGGCTTACTAGTAAAACGAGCCGAAGATATCTTCGTTATAATTACACACATTTAATTTATACAATTGTTTTTAATTGTCATAAACACAGATAAGTTGATTAAAAGATTATAAAATTTATAACTTACTCAATCCTAAGGTGACGCTTCCAAGTGACCAACGCATAAGTTCAAATTTCATTTAAGTAAAACAGAAAAATTTTAAATATCATTTAAAATATCGATCGTCTTATTAGATAAAAATATAATAACTGAAAACTATTTAATACATAACTTGACATAAGACTCTTACACATATCAATAACAAATTAAAATTAGCAAACACTAATTTGCTTACAACTCGCTTTCCCAAACAGGACAAACTATTTTTGTTGCCAAATGGACTTCGTTAAATTTTGTGTTACGCAAACAATTTTCTGATGAACAACTTTTAAAAGAATATGATAATATTCCTATGTAATTAAAAAATAGTAATTTGTAAAAACTCTTTTCTCTTCAAGATTAATTAAAAGTTATATTAAGATGCATTTCGTAATAACAATGTGAAAGTAATGCATTCCAAAAGAAAATTGTCTATATTATAATAGCAATAATTTATTGAATAAACTGATGTGAAATAAAACTGTGTACTATTGGTGTTGTGATAATGAGTAAGTCAAGTTGTGAAAAAGAGGAGGGGAAAAAATAGATGCAGGAAAAAGTAAAATTATTCAAGATGAACTGAATTTCTTTGAAGATTTACAAAGTAATTAATTTATATAAATATTCACTGAATAAGGGTTCTACTTCTCTATGTAGAATTTTTTTCCATTTAAATACGTATGACAAATGATATATAAACAGCTGTTTCACCTTTTTGCGTTTTATTTTTACCCTTCATTTGTTTTCTAATATATGCGCGCTAATTTATTTTTTAAAAATCGTGTCGCTATTTACTTTAAAAAATATTAGTGAAAGAGTTGCGTCATAAATAAATTTAATATTGCTATAGGGGATATGTTCCACACCACTACAAACTTTTCAATATGTTATTTTAAAGTATTTGTATTCGTATATTAATTAGTAGATTTCTGTTAATTTTTTGCAAATGATATCTTAGAAAATATCTATTTTTGCTATTAATCACTAGTTTTATCAGTTGTTGTTTTGCAAATAAATTGTTAAATGAAATTATTTGATAATATTCATTTTAATAAGATTTTTATTTAACTTTATTAACTATGGTATAGAATAAATTCAAAGAAAGGAAAGGTCCTACTTGTTTGTTGTTGAAAAAACTTAGTTAGAGAATAAATTTCTAAATGAAAAATTACTTGTCAATATTTATATATCATTAACATAATTATTTTTCTAATTAGTTCTGAAAATTATTAATTCTCATTTCAAAGAAGCAAGTCTTATCTAGAGTTCATTCCATTTACTAAATGTAAAATACAAAATTAATGATAACTGAATTTAATATACTGAATTATATAAATAATTTTTCATATTCTTAAATGTCCATATATACTTCAATTTCATTTGCAAATGCACTTCTTAAGTAAAATTTTAAATTAAATTTGATTGAATTCTAAAATTAATATTTTTGATATTTCAGAATGCATAATTATACTGGATATCTTTAAATGTGAAATTAAGTAGCAAGTAATAATAAGTAGAAAACTTGATTATTACTTTCTACTGAAATTTAACATGAAACATTTAATATGAAATTTATCTTTAAATATTATATTTGAAAGTTATCTTTGGTGAAGTTATTAAATAATCTTAAATATCAATTTGCATTTTATGTTTCTAACACACACTAAATTATGTAACTCATATTTTATAGGTTATTAAATTAGTCTGTTGACTGACTAATTTAATAAATAAAATTCAAATGTTGCTATTATCATATTTAGTTATCTTTACTCTTCAATAATATGTAGCTGTGTCATTCTAATCAAATTGTTCACATTATTAAAACTAATACAAATATTTGTTTTAATAAATATTTCTTTTTTCTCTTTCAAAAAAGTAATGTTTTTTTCTCAGTTACAACTCTATCACATTATCTATTAAAATGATTTTAAAAAAAGGAACATTGTGTAGATAACTATTGCAAGGTCATATTTACAATAAGTTATATTAAGTACTTTCCTTATCCATACAATAATCATTTCTTAGTTTTATCCAATATTAAGTTTAAGGGCCCTTTTTTTTTTTTAATGGAATCTTAAAGTTGTACAATTTAAGAGAAATTATATAATTTCAAAATTATAATCAATTTATCATTATGAGTTCTCCCCTTCCCCGTCAGTTAGTTAATTCCTATCCTGGTTCTGCAGTTTTATAATAGGTTTAACATTGTTTTGATTCCTTTTATATCATTTTGATATATTCTAAAGTAAATTTCTAAAAAGTCATTTTTTTACTGGAACTGAAGTTAAAAAAAATAATAATGAAATTTAAAAAATTGTAATTTAAATGTTTTAACTTTAATTGGCATTATGTTACTATGCAAAAACTCAATAACAAATATGAAATTAAACTTATCATTTATGAACTTAATTTTCCTCTGAAATTATATAATTTGTTTAATAAATATTTTGCATGGTTAAATTTTAACTTGATATCTGTCACTCGTTTGTCTAGATAGTTATTATTGTTTGTGAAATAGTATAAATCTGATAGATAAAGCATGATTTTCATGTTAATTAATATGAAAACACAAATGCAATTTGCTTAATCGCTAACTCAATATAATGAATATCTACACTACTATAGTTTGTTTGTTTATAATATAATTTTTAAGTGTTTATGAAATTTATCTCTATTTGTTCTGTTTAATTATAGAATAGAAATGAAAAGTTTTGTATAATTTTATAATTAACAATCATCCAATCTTAAATTAAATATAATTAATAATAATCTTTAAAAATTTTCATAAAATTCTTTGTAAAAAAAAATTATATATTATTGTATTGTATTTATATGTGGCTATATAAATCATTATTTAATTTTTATATTTCTTTTTTTTATGTCAATTTCACATTTTAATAAAATATTTTTAAAAATTTAATAAATTATAATTTATATGTAACATATTAGAAGCTTGAATTAGAAAGAACAAATTTTAAAAAATTTAAAAATGGAATCTTATTTAGTGATGTTAACATATACCATTATTATGTGTATTTGCCCTCAGGTCTTTTTAATGCGCTTTTATTAGCTTAACCTGTATGTTTGTATATTTGTATGTATGTATGTATGTATGTAACTGACTTTTCCCCTGGAGATCTGTTTCTCCTCATATACACTATTTAAGCTGCAAAGAAACATTTACAGGCATCTTTCAGAAAGAAAACAGTTGATTCTTTTTAATACGTTATTATATTAGTTTCACCTGAATGTTTGTTTGCTTGTTAAACTAAAAAGTAAAAATAAATTAATAGTCTTAAAAAACTAAAAACTCGCTTTTAGAGTTAATCAAACCAAAAGTAAAAAATAAATTAATAGTTTAAAAAAAACTAAAAAAACACGCTTTTAGAGTTAATCAAACCAAAAAGTAAAAAATAATTGTTAACATAAGAATAAAATGAATGTCACTGTTCTAAAAGCGTGGGGTGCTCGATATCAATCGTTATAATTTTTCACTAGTTTCATTCCGAAATGCAGAGTTAGTTTAAAAATGTCATACAAAGCACCCCACGCTTTTAGAACAGTGACATTCATTTTCTCGTCAATCATTTTATTCTTATGTTAACAATTATTTTTTACTTTTGGTTTGATTAACTCTTGCCTGTTTTTTAGTTTTTTTTAAACTATCAATTTATTAAATAGCTATAATTTGTATAATGAACATAAAAACAACTGATTTATAATATAGGAATAACACTAGGTGTTATATGGTATTAATTGCATTGTAATTTTTATTAATATATATCTTCTTAGTTTTCCATTCTCTAACATATGTTTGTAAAATTATGTATATAAAAAAGAATTAAATTTGTTTTTTATTAGTTAGAAAGTAGAACGTTTTTGGATTTTCAATGTGATGTTCAATCAGCTATCATAAATCTTTTCATTATGATATATTGATATACCATTTGGTTACAGTTTATTCTATTCATTCAATATTAATAAATTTAAAAATTCAGTAAATTCTCTTAATACAATTTTTTTATTTATAAAGCATAATATAACAAAAAAAAAAAAAAAAAGTAAAGGGATGAATGATTATTTTTAAATTAATGTGTAAATTGAGCATAGAATGTTCTTCGCTTGTTTATAAAATACCAAAAAGAACAGGGGAGAAAAAACATATTTGGTTTTTAATTTACCTGTAGATATATAGGCCTATTAATGACAAATATGCCAGAAAATTACGGATGAATCACAATTGTAAGAATTTAAATTGTTCCTGCAAATGTACTTTTAATTAAAAAATGCTAGGAACACTAATGCAACAATCATATATTTTTTTGTATTAACTAATTATCTACATTTTTTTTCTTTCTCAATTATGCATCTGCCTTAAGAAATCATTTTATAGTATTGTATTGTATTGTATTTGATATAAATTTAAAGAAAAAAATTATCATTTATTTGGTGCAGAAAAAAAAAAGAAAATACATTTGATAAATTAAAAACATTCATTAAAAATTGTACGGAATATTTTAATAAAATGTGTTTTTTCATATTTCACGATTCCTATGCTTAGTAATTAATCAGCAAAATTTTACATTTTTGTTTACGTGGATCTCCATGACTCTTGTTTCTCATTGCTTAACAGCCCAGTATATGTCCAGGCCTTCTGAATCTTTTTACATCCCATTCTTTGTTTGCATGAGATTCTCCGATAATATCTCACTGCCAATGAAATTAAACCATCTATTCTTTCGTTTTTCTTTAGTTCCTTTGGCTTATGGTTAAAGATTTTAAATGTTAAGGAGAATATATTCATCTAACAAATATTATGTCATTTTTATATATTTAATGTTTTTATTGAGCAATATATACAATTCATTATATCTTTTCAAATAATAATCACTTGAATTTACATTATCAAAAATTTGATATTTATTTTACTGCTTGCAGAAGTGTAGAATATCATCTAGTGCCAAAAATTAGCTAGAATAAAAATTCAACTTTATAGCCATTTAGAAATAGACTATAAAATAAATTAATTTGAAAATGTGTCATTTTTCTAAATATTTGAGATTATTTTAGAAGAACACAATTAAATTTTTAGTCAATAAAAATTTAATAGAAATTTAGATATAGGAAAAAGAAGTTTCTTCCATTCAAATGCCAACTTAGAAGGCAAAAGATTTCACTATTTCCAAGTACAATTTTTGTTGATCCAAAAATGAATAAATTTGGAAGAAGGCGAGAAAATAAAAAATGTTGAGCAGCATCATGTCATTGTTTGGATTTTGCAGAAATTTTGTTGAGTAAATAATCTGATATAAAACTTTAAAAGGCATCAAAATTGGTTAGCTAAATATAAGAACATCCATAGGTTCTATAAATAAATTATTTAATTTTTGTACATTAGTAATAAAATAATATATATCACAATTATAATAACCTAAAGAAATCGTAATGTTTGCCATGTTTGACTATTTCTTACATAGATAGTATATTTTGCTAATTTTTATTTGCATCCAGCTATTAAAAAAGTTACTGGCATGGGTTTTTTTTTTTATTATTTCTTATCTAATATGCTTGGTAGCTGAAGGCTAATTGAATAGAAAAGAAAATAAAAGCAAACTTGTTGCCAATCATAATTTAGTCTGTTTTTGATATAGTCAAGTCTATTCAATTTATTGCAAGCATTTGTAACTGTAATAGTAGTTTATTATAATAAGCTGGATTTTTTAATTGAAAGTTAAAATTCATAAGGAGAGGATAAAAACATACAAAAAAAATGCAAGACTGTGTATAAATGCAAGTAATAATAAAACTTTGAAATGCATGTGAAGCAGCACATTTTAATGCTGAAAATCAAGCTTGTCCGTTTTGCCTTGAGAGTATCCTTAAATTTTTTAACATTGTTTCTCAACACTATGATTTTCATATTAGTTATTTCTCCTTTGTATAAAGATAAGTAAATGTGTGTAAGAAATATTAATTTTTATTGCAAATTAGGTTTTACTTAAGTATAAAAGGTTATATTTGTTGCACTATTTATATATGACTTGTAAATATGAAAAATTATTTCTGTCATGCAGTCTGTAACCTTACTTCAAACTTCTACATTGTATCATAATAATAAATTCTCTTGTTGAAATCTTGAAATTGAGAGGATTTTCAACTTTTACTGGTATATTGGTAGAATTTATATTCAAAAATATTAATTTTTTAATTGCAAATAAAAGTTTAAGTATTTTTGTATATATATATAATCTTAGAGAAAATTTATTTATGCTTTTATCAATAAAAAGCTATTAATTGAACAAAAAAAAAAAAAGAAAAAGGAAAGCTATGACTTACAACTACATTGTATTAGATGTATAATAACTAAACCAATTTTTAAACCATATTTTTTAAGAAATACATTAATTATGAAAAAAAAAAATTAATCTTAGAATAATTGTATATTACATTTTTTATTGTAGCTTATAAAATTTAATATATATTAAAATAATAAAAAATAAGAATGTTTCAGAAAAATCACTTTTAAGTTAAAAATTGTAATATAATTTATTAGTAATTTTCAAATATGTTCTTTTGTATTCTCAATAATCTCTCTCTCTCTCTCTCTCTCTCTCTCTCTCTATATATATATATATATATATATATATATATATATATATATATATGCATTCTTCTTTGATAAAAACCTATTTCAGTGATTTTTCTGTATTTGAAATTCTTAAAAAATTATGCTATTTAACAGTAAACACAGTTTCCCCCTGAAATAAAAATATTGGCAAGTAATCACTCATTTTTTATGGGGTTTTTTTTTTATTATTTTTTTATCCCATGTATAAAATGCTCTATTTTCAAGGTTATGAATTTTAATAATAACCCTTATAGTTTTTATTTCTTTTAAATTGCTTAAATTTTATCTGTAGTTCTTGATGTAAGCATTTTATAACTTTCCAGAAATTGTTGATTAGCAGTTCAAAATATTTACTGCATAATTGTTCAAAGTAGAATTCTTTAATTTAATACGTAAGTACCAATATTTTAATTTTAATATTAAAAAGTTCAATAATTACTGGGACAATAAACAAGTAATTGGCCAACAAAACTTCACAAAACATGAAAATCAATTAGTATAAAATTTTCTTAGATGTAATTCCTTGTTTATTACTTTTTTTTTTTTTTATCCTAAATGATCATATAATTTACATAAAGTATCACAGATAATTCTGGATATGCCATATGTTTATTATATAATTTTTATGTTGCATGTTGAAATGTTATTATTTTTTAATATTTTGGAAATAATTATACATATGGTATTTTTTTCTTCCTTCATTAACATCTGTGAAAAATAGTATATTTTTAGTATTCGTTTATGCAACTTCTAAATGGTTTAAATTATAATGTTTTATGATTTACAGGATGCTGTGCTTTTTTACTCGTAACATTTTAATAAATTTTAATTAATGCATGCAAAAGTTTAGAATTATACAGTTAATTTTTGCAGAATCGTTTTATCAAAGGCAGTTATAAATGTCTTACATTTCATTAATAAACATAATTCAACACACTACATCATATTTTGTGAGGTTTCCTTTTGAATATGTGCACCAGCATTGGATGCATTGTGCAAATTAATAATGCTGTTGTAAAAGAAATATCTCATTATGCTATGCAGTGTGTTTGATTGCTTTAAGTAATGTAGGACATAACATAGATGTCATGTGTAGATTGTACTGAGTTGATTCTGCAAACTGAACTGTATTATTTTTAAGCTTATTGCATATTTGTATGATCTAATAAAAAAATATAGTATGATTTAATTGGGTGTCAACTCTGTATAAAAGTTACATTCTCATCATGTATTGTATTCAGTGTCTTTTAGAGAATTAATTTTTTTATACACTTGTTTTTGTTTTCTTTTACATAGCTTTTTCACATTTTTTTTTTTTTTTCAGCTCTAAAGACATAAAAATGGATAACAACTTTATTGTGCCGTTTCCAGACAAGTATGTCTCTAAGGAACGAACATTTTCTGTTAACTTTGCCTGCCAAAGGTGCTGTCAACCCCTTAGGTTACATTCATCTTTCAGAGATTTAGATCAACAGACATTAGCTGAGCTCACTGCACCACTTTATCCTAATACTGATAGAAAAAGCTGGCATACTCTTATCGACGCTTTTCAGAATCGCTCTGATGAAAGTAGTGTTATGAGAAAAATTGTACTACCTGTAAAATTTACCGATGCCGGCAGTGATTTTATGGTTATAGATGATCTATCCAATTTGCCTCTAGACAGCGTTCAGATGTATAAAACTGAACGTATTGTTTTCAATGGGATGTCAGATTTTTCAGATGTCGATCATCCCGTATGTGAAGAATGCACTGAAAATATCCTTGATCAAATGGACCAACAATTGTTAATTGGGGAGGGGGACAGGAAAAAATATCAGGACAACCTGGAGAGACTTCAAAATGACAGTGACGGAGAAGATTTGGAAGCGTTGGAAAGGCAGTTAGAGGAATGTCAGCAAATGGAAGCTCATCTCCTGGAAGAATTAGCTAAAACAGAAACTAGGCAAAGTACAATGAAAGACATGCTGAGGACTTTAGAAAACGAATGTGAACTTCTACAAAGAGAAGGAGACAAAAGATGGCAGGAGTACTGCCGTATTGAGCGCCAACTTTTGCTTTCCGAAGATAATCTTCTTAGTGTTGAAAATCAAATCCTATACACCCAATGCCAGCTTAATAGACTGAGCAAAACGAATGTGTTTAACGCTACCTTCCATATTTGGCATAATGGTCACTTTGGCACCATAAACGGATTTCGGCTGGGTCGACTGCCCAATATCCCTGTAGAATGGGGAGAAATCAATGCAGCTTGGGGCCAAACAGTCTTATTACTTCATTCGTTAGCAAAGAAGACTGATCTCGTATTTAATAGATACCGATTAGTGCCAATGGGTAATCATTCATTGATAGAAGCAATAGACGGAAGCAAAATACAGCAATTGCCTTTGTATTGTTCTGGAGGAATACGATACGTTTTGGATAATAGGTTTGATCAGGCCATGGTGGGATTCTTGGATTGCCTACAGCAGTTCAAAGAAAAGGTTGAAGGCGGTGGCCAGAAGAGTAATTTCCATTTGCCATATAGAATGGAAAAAGGTAGAATAATTTGTAAAAGAACAGGAAAATATTATTCTATTAAAGTCCAACTTAATTCGGAAGAACAGTGGACAAAAGCACTTAAATTTATGCTAACAAATTTAAAATGGGCTCTTGCCTGGGTGTCTACTCAATTCCATGAAGATACTTTTGATCTAGGTGAGACACCACCGCCATATGATGAATGCGTATCAGCCCAATTACCGAATGATCTATCTTAGTACTCAAATTCAAAATATAGAATAAAAATGAACTTTTTTTTTAAATTAATTTGTTGAGTTGTGTAATTTAAAAGTTAATCTTTATCTCTTTAAACTTAAATTGTAAAAATAAAATATATTATTTTGCTTACATAGAAAAAAAATTTATTTATCTTTTTTTTTTTACAAAGTTCTCAGGTGATATGAACATAAAATAAGCTCCAGTACTTAATTTAACACATTTTCAAATATAGTAAAAAATTGACATTTTTTAATACAAGTCTGAAATGCAATGCAAGTCCGATTTTAAATTTAAATATTTATTTGGTGTTATTGGTGTGTTTGGTCCACAAATCACAAGCTGTTTTCCTGCATTCCTGCAATAGTAATTTCATAAGTTAATAACAAATTTTAAAATTTCAAATTGAAGAATATAAATTGCTTATTTTGACTTCTATCTGTCTAGGCTTTAATTTTTAAAAAAAGCAACAAGTTAATTTTTTATCGAGAAATTAATAAGATAAAACTTTTTGACGATTTCAACAAAGATATTGCATTATTCTATGTAACATGCAGCTTTCTAAATAAGCACATTCTCAAAAGACATTATCATAAATAAATTCTTCATGTAATTGCAGTAATGTTATATTAATAATTAAAATTAACTCATACCTTACGGAGTTTTGATTGTCATTTATCATTAATCAGTATTCAATTTTATTTACTGCTTTTTAATTATATAAGCATTTAATTTAAAGCATCATTATGTGTTGAATAGAATCATTTTAGTAAAAAATTACTTATTCAATTCCTTCAATTAGCTCACACTCTCCGTATATATATCTTGTAAAAATTTTCAATCGTTAATAAACTACTTTTTATTCATCCACACAAGTTCAAATACATTTTTTTTTTTTTTTTTGAACTTGTAGTGGATGACACTTGATGTTAATACAGCTTTTTCAAATATTAATTCAGTAATTAAATTTAATTAATTAATTTTAGTATTTTTTTAGATTTAAGTTGCATATATCTACCAATAGATGGGGCCAGATAAACTTAAAAAATGAATGAAAATTATTTATAGAGGACTTTCTGCAATAGAGTGAAAAAAAAAGTAGGAATTGACTTTACAAATTTTTTTATATTACTTGTTAATCAGTTGACGCACTGAGAAGTACGTTAATTTTTTAGTCAGTTTAAAATTATTTTTTACAAAATATCCTTTATTATTTAAGCAAATGTGGCATCCACTTAAAGTTCTTTTCATAATTTTTTTTTTTTTTTTTTTTTTGTTTTATGTTCTATTCTGGTACTTTTCTTCTTTTTTGGATATATTTTCCATCAAGAAAGGAGTGGATGATATCAGCCGTTTGTGTTTTGTAGCTTAAGTGAATTTGTATGCATTTCTCATATTATTATTGGCCATCGCTACCACAGGTTTCGGGTTCGAGTCCCGGTGGTGCCATGGGTAATTGTAGTGGTTCGGAAATCCACTTTAAACTGTAGGTCCCGGTCTGTTTAGCCTAAAGTGTGCACAAAATGACCGTAGAGCGACAAACCAAACTCATTACTATTATTTAATAAAATAACGGTTTTTTTAAATTACTTGTGTCGATGCAATATAATGTGTAACCAAGCTTGATTCTTTTGCTATTAAATCCCAATCACTGATCCCCCTTCGATCAACTGATTATTGCCTAAAATAATTTCATAAATAATCAGTAGCATGTACCAAATTTTTATCAGAACTGATCTCTTATTTCATAAAAAAATTGTTTTTCCTATTTACAAGATAAAAGTAATTAAGATAATATTTTTTAAACAAGAACTTCCATGTTGCATTTATATTATGTCGAATGTATACCCATACCGAAAATTTAATGTTATACATTTTTAGAATCGATAAATCTTTTCCGATATTGTGTACGTCTCAATTGGCACAACAACCCCATGGTGGGCTAAGGTCGTCTGCTTACTGGCAAATATCGAGACATGAGATGTTCTTTTTACTGGGTAGGATTGTCAGCCGTATGCTCTACAGTTATTTTAGACCATGACCTACGGTTTAAAGTAAATTCTGAACCACTACAAACCATTCATGGTACCGCCGGGACTCGAACCCGAAATTTGTGTACCAAGCGTCAGGTTTGGTTTGTCGCTCTACGGTCATCTTGTGCACACTTTAGGCTAAACAGACCGGGACCTACAGTTTAAAGTGGATTCCGAACCACTACAAACATCCATGCCACCGCCAGGATTCGAACCTGGAGCCTGTGATACCAAAGGCCAAGCGCTAACTAATTCCTCATCAGAGCGCTAGTCACTCGGCCATCAGGCCCATTGTTTATGTCTGCATTTTACCACAGTCAGCCGAAATCAATGTATTATGCAAGCCATATGTGTGTGTGTGTGTTTTTCCTAATTTTTATGCAACAATTTTGCTTAAAATTGTTAAAAGGTGAAGAAGGTCTCTAATTTATTCCCGAAAATTTCAGTAGTACTCACAATCGCCCCTCAATTTACTTTTTAATATATTGAATTAAAATTCTTAATTCAGATTCACTTTTTCTTGACTTATTACTATCGCAAAACAATTTATAAAAAAAACCAAGTAATTATTAGGTTTATTATTACTTCGACACTAGAGGCTTTTGAATAAAGAGGTTTTATATATTAATATAGTAATTCCATGAAATTAGGTGATTGGTGGGTCTGACTAAAATGACCCTTATTTAATTTGCTTAAGTTGGGGTGCAACTTTATGCATATAAATTTTGTTTAATTGTGACCAAAAACGCTAGTATAGAAGAAAAATATACAGTTCTTTATACATACTAATATAAAATATTTAAAAAAATGAATTACGTAAAAAAATTATTTCGATGTCTTTTATAAAATGCAGTAAAAATCTTATTACATAAGCTTTTTTTTTGTCCCCAGACGATATTTCGTTATAAGAAGCTAATAGTTTTCCATTTCTTGCTATAACGCATCCTTCATTAAATTCCGTCTTCCAAATATTTTCAGCCTTTTTCAATTGCTGTCAAGCTCATGATAGTCATATTGGATAGCAGACAGCAGTGCTGGCAAATGAAAAATAACTGCATAAGTCCGGAGTTCGTGTAAGATGGGATATTATTGTTGTACCCGACAGTTTTTCGACATGCAGCCAGAAACGCGAGTTACTTTTTCTAGTGAGGAAGAGAAGAAATCTCAGACCAAGTTCGAAAATCTCAATTGCGCTAACTCAAGCGTAGAACAACATGTTTTATCAATGTTTTTTTTTTTTTTTTTTTTTTTTAATCCTTTTACTTAAATAAAAATTCTCCAAAATAAAATGCCATTTAACGACAAGAAAATTTTAAATTTTTAACGACAAAAATTTTTTTAAATGACAAGAAACTTGACAATCAATCATTTTTCTTCATTGGCGCAACAGCCCCATAGTGGGCCAAGACCTTCTGCTTACTGGCAAATTTTGAGACAGAAGATGTTGTCTTTTTACGGGATAGGGTTATCAATCCAACGCTCTATAATCTCGGAACTAGACCTACCGTTTAAAGTGGATTCGGAACCTCTACAAGCATCCATAGCACAGCCGAGACTGGATCCCGAAGCATGTGGCGCCAGAGCGCTAGTCACTTGGTCTTCAGGCCTTTGAAAATCAATAGCGAATTTCACAATAAGATGGTCGAGTGGCTAGCGCTCGGCGCTCGGTACCCCAGGTTTCGGGTTCGAGTCCCGGCGGTGCCATGGATGTTTGTAGTGGTTCGGAATCCACTTCAAGCCGTAGGTCCCAGTCTCGTATGACTGTACGAGCGTCACGGAGCAAAAGTCAGACTTCTACCTACGTGTGCTCCATCACAACAGAAGCTGCCCCTTTCCCTCCATCCATGAGTAGATCACTCATGGGATGACCATCCCGCACTGCAGGACACTGAGGATTAGTCAACAACAACAATAAGATGATACCAGAAAAATTAGTTGTCCATCATCATTTCTATTATCAGTACTTTTTTGGTATGTAAGTAAATTACAAGTTGTTGTTTTTTTTTTTGTCTAAAATAAATAAAAAGATTAATTTTTTAAATTGGCTACTAAAACTTTTCCAAACATCAATGGTCAAATTTTGCAGTTACATAGATTCTGGTTAATGAATCTTTCTGATATCTGGTTTATTTTCGCCATCATTAACAACTGAACGTAGTAAAAGTTTTTATAGCTAAAAAATACAACCACATGACATGGAGAACAAAGTTACTTACGTTAAAGAAGTGGTATAAGTAGTGATTATCACGCTGTGTAAGCAGAGTCTGCATGTATCTGCTTGAGTATCGATAGAAATCTTGATGGAATCTGAAAGCTTAAAAGTTGCGCATGTCCAGCGGAAAGCAATGCTTTTGACATCAATATCTTCGGGGTGGTGACAATTGTCCTGTAAACCATTCCTAAATTGTATGCTGCATTTCTAAAATGAAATACACAACAGGATTACGTATAATGTCAAGTATTTGAATTTCATTGAAAAAAAAATTCTGCCACTATTATAGAAAGTGACGCATTCCGTTTCATATTTGCGGGCATAATGTTATATCTGGTTCCGTTTGTACTATGTCAGCCATCTATATGCCTGGACAAAATCGGTGTAACATAAAAAGCATTCGAATTTTGAAAACGTCAACATCGGGTAAGCCTAACAAAATATCTAAAACTGTGGCTTGGGCAAGAGGAATGTCTGGTAGCGTCCCTTTTTTTATGAAAGTATTTGTGTAGGCTTGAAATTTGAGGACGGTAGAGAAGTGCACCGCCCGGTAACGGCCCTTTTATTTAAAAAAAAAAGAATTTTTTGCGTATTTACTGTCTGTTATTTGTAAACAATGGCATGATACTCGAAGAAATTTGTTCTGTTGCTACTCAAAACTGAAGGCGATGAAATAAATTTGCTTTTTTATCAATTCATTTCCAAACGAATTCAGCCTCACATTTCGGGACAACTTGGCAATACCTATAATTACAAGATGGTCATCGAACCTATTTTGAATATCAAGCGAAGAATTATAAATTTTTTTAGCAATAGGCTTTACTTTTGCCGATTTGGATGATTTGGTTTATCGCTCTACGGTCATCTTGTGCACACGAGGACCTAAACAGATTACTGAGCAGAAATCCGCTTTAAACTGTAGGTACGGTCTATTTGAAGAAGACTGAGACCTACAGATTAAACGTGGATTTCGAACTTGGAGCCTGTGGTACCAAAGGCCAGAGTGCTAGCCAATTGCCCATCAAGCCGCAAATGAAGGGTGAGAAAAGCGTTTTGCAAATTCAAATTGCAACGAATGGGAACTTTTGGTTTGATATACAAATGTGGACTCTGCTATACTGGTTATATGGATGTGCGTCTCATGCGTGACATAATCTGTGGCTAATTTCTCTTCTTGAACGCCTCTATGTTGGTCCGCTTCCTCTATGGTAAATGGCAAACTTATTTGAATTTAAATGAAAAAAAAAAAAAAAAAAAAAACTAAAAGTCCGAAAAATTTACAATTTTTTTTTTTTTTAAGCAAACTTATCGAATAAGAAGAAATTCAATTTTAATTATTCAGCCCTTATTATTTTCGATTCAACTCTATGGATTCTTAAAATACATTCATTGATCTAATTCAAACAGGTACATAAATATCTGTAGTAATTTACAATACATTCATTCTAGCTGAAATGCAGTCGCATCTTGCCAAATGCAAAAATTCTGGAATTTTTTTAATAAATTTTTTTCTAATTACTAATTTGACCCTCCGACAAAACTAGTTAGAAAGTCTGATTAACACGTACTATTGTAACTTACAGTTTAGACATTGGATATGCCACTATATTGAAAATTAACTAAACACAGAAAAATATTTGAAAAAATTACCTTTTATCTATGTTTACAGTCTTTGATCCATAACGACCTTTTAAAATAATTTCTATTTCTCCAACAAGTTCTTGTGCCCATCCATTGTCTGTTATTTTAACAGAAATATGATAGTGCTGTACTGAAACGAAACAAAATTATCATTCAAGAACTTAGAACGTAGTTGTTGTAAGGATAATGTTTTTATTGTTTGGTTATAAGAATAATTGTTTCCACCCATGTGTCTATGCGATGGCGGTCACTATAGAAACAGGTTAAGTTCTGAAAGATTCATTTCAAGTAGAAGGTATGCGATGTTTTAGTTGAAATAGAGTAGTTGGCCAGTTTTTGCGGTTTTGTCGCTGTTCCACGAGGTGTCCTTATGATCAAGTATTTCGCTTTCAGTTGCTATTGTTTCTTATCCCACTTGGTAGAGAGCAACATCTAGATCCAGTGCAAGATCCCGTGTGGTCTCATGGAAGGAAGGAAAGAATGGGTGCAGCTTCTGTTGCGACGGAACATCCGTAAGAACAAATCTGACTTGGCTCGGTAACGCTGAAGAAGGAGGGTAATGTCTTCCGGGAGGACTTTTAGGGGGAACTACCGTGTATTTGTGTATCGTATGGGAGAAAATTCGGAAAACTACCAGCAGGTAGTCCGACTCACGAGACAAGATGCTCAACATCACAAACGTCATCTAATCTTCTCTGGGTTTTTTTAAACAGTGTCTACAACAAAGCCGCCAGCGGATTGAACCTCCACCCTAATGCTCATCAGTGGCGCGCGTTGCCATTAAGCCTGAATCGGGCAATTACTATTGTTGAATTTCATTAAAATTTATCCATTTTAAAATTAATTGAATTTCGATATTTGTTTATTTTGTTTTTGTCCCTTAAACTTTATTATTTTTTAATTAAGATTAAGAAATGAGAGACTTTAAAATCTAAAGTACATAAAAGTGTGTATAATTCGGAAGATACACTCATTGTTTAGTATGCTGGCTCATCCAAAGGAATTATTCCTGGGGCCCAACTATGTATATTACTAGTTGGGCCCCAGGAATAATTCCTTTGATTTGTGGTTGAAACTTTGTATAAAGTTTCAACCACAAACATTATGTAATTTAAAAAATAATTCTAAGCCAAATAAAAAATATAATTGTTAATACAAATATCTAAATAATTTCAATTGTGACCAGTTATAGTTTTTATTCTGTTATTGTTTTGGGGAAAATTTGCTTTTCAAAATTTTTCGCCGTCTTTTTTAACATTACAGCTTATTTTATTGATTTAGTTACTACCAAATTTATTTATTCTCTTATGGAAAAATCCAAATTTATTTATTCTCTTCTTTCTATGGCCTTATGGCAGGTCAAGATTATTTATAGTTTAGGTATATTCTACTATCCTTTTGACTATTAACAAAACGGATAGGTGATGAATTTCAGACAAAAACGTTAGGTCTAAATATGACCAGAATGTAATACTTAATATGTAACTTAATACATTTATTAAATATAGCTAAGGGCTATTTCAAGATATGCAAACATCTAATTAGTTAGTCAGAGTTATTATTTTCTATATTAACTTCGAACTTGTACTACTTTTTAAATATTTAACATGAATACGACATATTATTATTTTGCTGAACATCGGTGGGCCTCTTGTTCCATTTATGTATCCCACGAACAGTCCACTGACGGGTGATGAGGGGAGTGCATTGACTTCTGAAAAGAATTTTAGGGGTACTACTACACATTTGCGATATGATTAATTTTTATGGTTATTAAATGTATGTTTATTATCAATTGTGGTTTGTAAAGTAGAGTAGAGAACTGCAAAACGATATATTGTATGAAGCAGTTAATCTGTCTTCTAATTTATTCATTTTTTTAAATATATATATATATAATTTTTATTATAAAATGCAGACTATAAAATTTCACATTTTGACTTTCTTCTTCAATTTATTGAAAGTAAATACTTCATTGATAAAAGAAACAACTTCTTTAAATAAAATTGCATCATTTTTTTTTTATATCTGGTCATATGAAATATCATTCATAAGCTTTGAGACATTTATTATGAAAAGTTGAACCTATGCAAAAAGTTATCAGATTTTATCAATAAACTAATATTTTTCCAATTCGTGTTACTTCAAGAAGTTGGTGCAAAGTGACAACATTAAAATGATAAGAAGTGAATGACTAAAATTGCTTATTCTTGAAAAATCTGTGATGTAACAACTTTTATTTATCTGTAACATTTCTGTATCTTCCACCATTTCATATCGTCAAAATGGTTCAAGTCTGACAGAATCGACAATTCCCACCACCACACACACACTTCAGATTTCGTGTCTCTATTGCGTATGTATACATATCAATTTTATCATAATGTTTTCTTCATTATTGACAAAATCAATAAAAAATTTAATTTATTTTATCTTATTGCTAGTTAATGATTATTTGATGAATTTTAAATCTTTTGTTAAATAAAAAAAAAAAAATTT
Source organism: Caerostris extrusa (assembly GCA_021605095.1). Taxonomy (NCBI): domain Eukaryota; kingdom Metazoa; phylum Arthropoda; class Arachnida; order Araneae; family Araneidae; genus Caerostris; species Caerostris extrusa. The sequence goes on from BPLR01019973.1 coordinate 54,945, forward strand.
ATTCAATCATTTTCATTATTTAATTAATATATAGCTTTCAAGTGGTTTTATGTTTTACAATTTTATTATTTTAAAAATTATATCTAATACGAAATTATATTATACTGAAGTTTTACGAATTTTTTTTTTATAAGAGCTGTATTTTGAAATACAGTAAATTCATGTTTTTTACATATATTATTTCGCGTATTTGAATCAAAAATTATCGTACAAAAACTAAAATATTATATGTATATTGTTATTTAGTCATTATTTGTCCGACTCGTGTCTCAGTGGTAGCGTGCGCTGCTAGTGAGCATTAGGTTGAGGTACAATCCGCTGGCGGCGTTGTTGTAGACACTATTTCAAAAGAGAGGAGACTCGATGGTGCTTGTGATGTTCAGCATCTTGTCCCAGTGAGTCAGACTACCTCACTGGGAGTCCGGGTTTTCTCCTATACGATACCCAAATGCGAGGTAGTCAGACTTCTACCTACGGGTACTCCATCACAACAGAAGCTGCTGCCTCTCTTTCCATCCATGAGTGACTGCTCATGGGTGCTCGTCTCTCGCTGCAGGACACTGAGGATCAGCCACAACAACAGTTATTATTTATTTTAATTATATTTTATTTTAAACTTATAATGCTAACGTTTTACTCATTTAGATTAGATTTTTTTTTTTTTTTTCAAATATAGTTTTAATTCAGAAGATTGTCATTATTGAAATTGAAAATATGCATTATTAAAATAATAATCAACTGATTCACAGCCAGAGTTTTCGAGATCACTATAAATTAATATAACGATTTTTACGGTAACAGCGATTATTATGGTATATATTAACATACCATAATAATCGCTGCTATTATCACTAAAAATGTCTTCACTTTTTACTAATTTTGAAAAATATGACGCTAAGTAAAATGTGAGTCATATAAGTCATACACGATACAGTCGATTTTGATTTTAAACAATACGAGCTACAACATTATATTCGTTTAAATCCAGAAATAAAAATTAATTTTTATACGTGTTTCTGAAAAGATACAAATATGAAAAAAGGAATATACTGCGGGATTTAAAGAAAATACCATTGTAAAAGTTCTGTAGGCTTTAGTATACTATATTTACCACAGAAGGGTGGGTTGGGACTTGTGTATAAATAAAACTTCTTTGGGCGATGTTGCTTAATTACGTCTTTCTTTGCATCTGCTCGGAATCCCATGGTGGCGCACTGACTTCCGTCCGTGGCACAATCTGAACACTTGCCAGCTGTGAACTTTTCCCAGGAGTCGCACGCCACTGCAACTGGTTTGCATCCGTAATGGTTGGGAATGGTGGCCAAGAAGTAATCAATCACTTTGTAGTGGTCACATACAACCAAGTTGCGGGCACCTGCGGAAAGGAGACTTTTTATTGGTTAAAACGGTTTGTAATAGCATGTTTGGGAATTTTAATTACCGTAATTCAGTTCCCTTAATCGGTACCTGTATATTTGGTAAAAGAACATGCAAATGTATAATCCACCGATTGTTAGTGTCTGTTTACCTAATAAATTCCATTTTTGTATTCGTGACTGAGATAAATTAGTATAGCATTATTCTTCCATTGAGCTTTTTCAGTGTCTATGTTCTATGACATATAGAGAAGTGTGTGTTATGTGAGAAGAAACATGCATGAAATAGGTATGATAGACGCGTAAAAGCATTTGTTGGTCATAATTCATAAAAATACAAACAAATTCGTAAAAAAAAGTGATTTTAAATGCTTGCTCCATTGTTCCAGGTCTTTTTTATATCCACTCGCACACCATTGCGTATATCATTGGTTTTATCTTGTCTTTTATCGTAAAAATGCGGCTATTTTCTATCATCTGTAATCCCTCTCCCTTTATTTTTAATGTGACCTAATGGCCAATTGGCTAGCGCTCTGGCCTTTGGTATTACGGGTTTCAAGTTTGAATCCTGGAGGTGGCATGGAAGTTTGTGAGTGATTCGGATTCCACGTTAAACTGTAGGTACCGGTATAATTAGCCTAAAGTATGCGAAAAATGACCGTAGAGCGACAAACCTTTATTTTTAAAAGAATCGCGTAAATTTTTTTCTCATTTAAGCTCATCTTTTATTTTTGATAAAATCACGCTCAGGTGACTTTTTTTCAAAATTACATTTATGCAGATATTCCCTAGGGAAAAAAAAAAAGAATATTCAGAGATTTATAATTCGCACCGAGTAATTATTATACGATAATTGAAAGTAAAAAATCGATTAAAATATTATTATGTTATTGAATACATAATTAAATTAAGTTATTATTATTTTATATAAAAATGTTTAATTCACTACATTAAATTTTATTTAATATAGTAAATTATTATTTTTCCTGTAAAAAGAAAATAATAAATAAATAAATTCCTTGAACTGCAACTAGTATCAAACTAAATAGCTTGAATTTAAACGTGAAACGAACCACTTATATCACTCAATGATAGAAATGATATTTTAGAATTCTTAAAGATTTAACAAAATTATAATCATTTAAGAATGGATGTTGTAAATGATCGAAAACACATTGTTAATTTTTGTTCGTTAATGCATTTAGTTTTGAACGAAAATAATTTCTTAAAAAATATAGACGTGAGAAAAAAAAAAAACTGCTCAGAAATACATAAATATAAAATACCAAGTAATAATTTCGAAATCTGTTTTTTTTTTCTTTTAATAATACCATTTTCAAAAGCATGTAATTTTACAAATTCAACGCCTGAAAAACATCTTTCACATAATTATGAAATGTGTTTTATTGGTTCTATTAGTGTTATATGGTTCAACTTCTTTCCTTACATCCAAGACTAAGAGGGATTTTTTTACAATAATTATCACTAAATAATAAATTCTAAAAAAATAAATAAAAAATAAATTTTTATTATTATTATTATTACATCTTAAAAGTTTTGGCTAATAAATTCATAGATAAAAGAATAAAGTCTTGTTATAGTGTCATAAGCAATAATGAAATTGATTGTTAAATTGCAGTTTTTTGATTTATAAGTTGTAATGCTAACATGTACAACTTATAAATCAGTTTTGTATAAACATAGAAAAAAAATAACTCTATAATACTATGATATATGATATAAACATAGAAAAGAAAATACTCCAGAATACAGGAACCTATTTTTATTTTTTTTTTTCAGGTATTCTTTTCTATTATTTTGATTTTTAGATTAGAGTAGATTATACCATATTATAATTTTAGAAATTTTTAATTAATTAGTACAGTATAAACTAATAATAAATGTTACTGGTACCTTCTAGTACGCCTTTTTTATGAAAGTTTTAACAGGAGGAGTGGGGCATCCTGGTTGGCGCTCCCCACCATTCGGATAAAAATCAATGTGACCAGTTTGTTCCAAGCGACTCGGTTCTAGAATGAAATATTATTTTTAAGAAAAAAATAGTGAAACAGTTAAATTAAATAAATGATCAAAAAATAAATTTTTAATATAATCTGCATCATTAATCTATCATTCTGCTATTGAAATTTTAGTGAAAAATAAAATTAACTTGTGACTAACAAAGGATTTTTAAAAAATTGATTGCTAGAATAATCTGTTATGGAAGGTTGTATGGCTTTATTTATTTTTAGTGATGCTATAGATTATTATTTTTATGAATTGTAATTTGTATAATTCATAATTCATGAATTTCAAAAATTCCATTCTTTTTTTTATTTATTTATTTTTTTTTTTTACGTTTATCATATGCTGTTATAATTTCAATTCCATAAAAGCCTATATAATTTTAACTTATTCTAAGACATTGTATAGCTCTAGATGTTAAATTATACGGTTATTTAAAAAAAAAAAAATAGACGTGACTCAGTGGCGACTCATCAATGCTGAGCATCAGGGCTGAAGTTCAATACGCTGGTGGCTTTGCTGTAGACACTGTTTCAAAAAACTAGAAGACTCGCGTTTATGATGTTCAGAATCTTTCTCGTGAGTCGGACTGTCTGGTGGGAGTTTTTCGAGTTTTCTCCCATACGACACGCAAAAGAGGGTAGCTCCCCCTAAAAGTATTCCCGTATGGCGCTGCCCTCCTTCTTTAGCAGCACTCAGCCAAGTGAAACTTCTATCTGCAGGTGCTCCATTGAAGAATTTAGTCTAGATGTTGCTGTAGACGAAGTGGGATGAGAAACATCAACAACAAAAAAATACTTTTAATTTAAAAATTATAATAAATGAAGAATATTAAAACATTATTAAGCAGTTTTTTTTTTTTAATTTTTACAGAGATATTTTACTATCTGTATCTATATCACTCGAATGCCCATGTATTGCATCTACGAATAATGCGTCGGAAGGATCAAGCCTTACTTGGAGAAACGTTTCTGAAATAAGGTCCAGCTGGATCTAAAGCAAAAGAAGAGATATCAATATTAATGATAATTTAAGTTTAAAAATGTACCACATTCTGAGTTACTCTCTTAATGAATAGAATATAAAATCATTTATTAATTTAATTTATGTTATGCTCTTAGAATACAAAGGGAATGTATATAAAATTGTTGAGTTATCATAGCTGAAAGAGATCGAGTATTACCCGACTCATTTTTAAGATGTGCAACTGAGCTCACTTGTAAGACTTTTAAAAAAGAGGAAAGCTTCATCAGTTAGAGGGAGTTGCAACACCAAGTTAATTCTGTGAAAGAGGTGTGGCTCAGCACTGCGAGTGAGAAGATAATGTTAGAAGTTAGAGGTCTATTGAGAAATTAAGTTTTGTGGCATTACGCTATTAGTTTTATATTCTACAAATTTTTTATAGCCTGCATAATAAAAATTAAACAAGAGGTATTTAAGGCATTTGTGAAACTCAAGAACCTGAAGTGTTAAGACGAATTCATTTTAATCTTTAATTTGTCAACGCAAAGTAAAGTAGAATAAAGACACATCCATTTAGAAGGTGGGGCTTCTGTGAATCTAAATGATAAAAAACTAAAAGAATGAAAAAGTAAAAATATGTTAATTGTTAAGGCGTGATAACACCTGGATCACTCTTACGATACGAGAAAGTTTTACTTTGTTCTTCGAAGACGAAGTATTGCCTACAAATACTGCAACCTCTCCGAAAGGCGATCAAGTTCGTGACGGGATTTCTGGAGAAACATTTAACTGAAATAAGATTCAACGGTCAAAGCTAAGGGGGCGAAAATAATAGGGGATAAGATGTAAAATTGTAGCACATTTTGTCACCGTGACCTTACACACATAACATATCTTCGAATCGTATAGAGTTTTTAAAATCATTAATTTAGCACACCTTCAAGGATACGAGTTATTAATGAGCTACGGAAGGACGCGTAAAAATGAATGTTTAATAACCCTCAATAAATCCCCAAAATTGAAAAAGCAAAAAAAGTTACCCATTTTAAATTTTCTTTTTGTATCTAAATAATTTTCTCTCCTTTTAAGAGACAATAATTAGTAATCACCAAAACAGTTATGTACAAATATCAGGTACAAAAAAGCATTATGTAAGTGAACTTGTCTGCAAGGCGACTTAAATGGAAAAGTTGAGTCTTAAAATGATAGATAACCATGATTTATCAAGCAACGAAAGATTTTATTTTTTTTACATATCATGGGGATCAAACACGGTCCTTATGCAATGGCTACGGCAGAAAAAAAAAAACATCAGCATCACAAACAATGTACTTACAAGAACTGCAATCGTTGCATTTTGTATGATGTTATACATAGCGAGCAGCTTGTGATGTCTAAGTAAAAATATCTTTGGCTCTTCAAAACTTTTAAATCCAATGGCACACCTACACTTGTTAAACACATCGTTTTAATGCTTTCGTTGTTTGATGCATATCAATCGACAAGTTTACCATATTCTCATCATAATCTTAATATTTTGAGAAAAATATACAATGCATGAATGATCATGAATTTTTAAATTTTTAAAAATTATTAATTTTTTAATTTTTTTTTTTTTTTTTTTAAATATCAGGAAATTTAAAGAAACGAAAAAAAAAAACCCATCACATTCCAATGATGTGTGTTAAATATGCATGTTGGCGAACAGCAAACTCTTGAATATTGCAACACCGCCATATGGAGTGTTTTTGGCAAGTTTGCAGTGCAGAAATCGGTTGGTTTTGCTGTATAACTTTCATAACTAATAATTCCCCACTTTAAAAATATTCTCTCATATGTCTTTTTTTATTCTTCTCACAAAATTAGAGGAAGTTTTCACGTTCCAGTTATTTTAATCAACTATGGTGCAAATGTCTACAGCAAATGGGCCTGAATGGCCGAGTGGACGTTTTTCTAGCGTTCGGTGCCACAGGTTTCGGGTTCGAGTCCCGGCGGTGCCATGGATGTTTGTGTGCAAAAAAATGACCAGCGACAAAGCAAACTAGGTCCCGGTCTCCGGAAATGACAATAGATCTTCATTTGCAAAAGAATTCAGTCGACTTCATTGCCAACATGGGTGCTCCATAAAAACAGAACACTTTTCCCCTCCATCCATGAGTAGATTGCTATGGGCTTTATCTATCTAAACCTAAACACTGAATATTAGTCACTAAACAAACATGTCTGTACCTAAGCTCAGAGGAAATAAGTTTATGAATCATTTGTAAAAATTCAGTCTCTTCATTGCCAACATGGGATAAATATACGGTTTAGAAATAGAACACTTTAAAATTAATTTGATTCGCTATGGGTTTCGTCTGTTCTAAATCTTTATCAATTTAATAACAAATCATAACAAACCAGTTATTCGCCCAAGTCTATTGATTCTTTCACCAGCATAACCTGCTACTTCAGTTCCTAGGCTGTGGCCAATTATATGAAAAGATTCAGGACTTACTCCAAAGGAATCCTAAAAAAAATAATTCATGAAATGTTTTGAATATACAAAAAAGTAGCTGTAGTAGTTAGATTTAAATAAAATATTATTAATAAATAAAAAGTATTTTGAAAAGTGTCAACATTTAAAAGATATAATGCTGGGCCGCATGTGTTAATTTGTCATCGCTGTTTTATACTTAATAAAATTATAAATTTAATAAAACGTTACAATCAAATCTTACGTCAGTTTCTTTCTTCTTAAATTAATTCATTTACATTTTTTTAAACGTGCTATTTAATGATAAAATTTTCAAATGGATTGAAAACTTAAATCTGTTTGAATAAAATTCTTTAAGTGATTTTTGTTATTATTTAACGAAATGTTTATGTATGTATTCATCATTAATGCATTCTAATAATGAACAAAATTTTCAGCTTTATATATTCATTCATAACTTTGCGTCATGATTTATAATATTCAATAACTTTGCGTCTTACGATTTATAATATTCAATAACTTTGCGTCTTATCATTTACACTCATGTCCATAAATTAAGGATAATAATTCAGAATCACGCAGAAGTTGAACTCTAAAATAAAAATTTCACCTGTAGAATTATCACACACATCTTGAAGAAGAATATGCAAATTACAGGAAACCACCAGAAGGCGCGGATAGTACGTCACAATGACGAGAGTGTAAGAGAGGGGTATATAAGAAATGGTGGCAAAGAAGTAAAATTGTTCACAAGCGCTTTAAAAGCTTTCAGTGCAATAATCGCATAGTTATGGCACAAAGCAAGCATTTGGACGATTTTTACGTAAATTATTACGTAAGCAAGCATTTACGATTTTTTACGCAAGCATTTGGACGACTGGAATGGACGTACCCAGCTGAAAAGTATCCTCGAGGAACTTGGAATCGCCCAGAGTGTCATCTCCAGGCTTTTGGCAACGATTCCAAGATGATGGTAATGGGAGTAGATGTTACAGCACAGGTCACCTATTACAACGTTTTCAACCGAATGAGGACCGGTATTTAGCAGTTACTGCCAAAAGAAACAGACGAAGCACAGCATCAGACCTGTCTCGTCAGCTCTCTTCAGCTACCGGTACGACAGGCTGGCTGTACAGACCTTTGTAGAGACATTGGACCGCAACACTTCCGCTGTCGCCTGCGATTAACCTGGAAGCAATGCGGCAAC